>JACEFZ010026243.1:0-27697 GCA_014155875.1 Cepaea nemoralis
TCCCGCTTGACCTTGACCCGTGCACCATACATCCGGTCTATTGATCCACTGGCGCCCTACGTGTGTCAGACCTTCCAAGCTAGGACACAGTATTCAGATGAGTACATTTTATTTTAATTAGTTTAATAGTTTAATATTGTCATAGTGTGTTTCATGTAGTTTTGTGTTGGTTTGTATTTGTTTGTCCTGTGCTGACGAAGGCTTTGGCCGCAACGTCCAATTTGTCTCCTGTAGTCGTGTTTTAGTAAAGCTCACAATCTACTTCTCGTTTATTTGGGTGATTCATTCATTGCCTATTATGTTGCATGAACTTTACAGAGGGTGAATACACAACTTGGACCGGCAATATTTTCAAACACTGCATAGTCATAAAAAATACACCCTATATCTTGTTTCGTTATAAGTAGCATGTGTTTCTTTGCGTGCGGATTAGCTTTCCCTTTAACCAGTAACCCTAGCTATCAGGTGGTCCCACTTAAACTTCTGAAGTACTTGTAATTTACGTCCCTAAATCAAGGACGAGAAGTTACCAATTTAGTCCAGCTGAATTGTGTAGGGGGTGGAACCCGCTACCTCAGCATCAGCGCAATGGAAGTTTAATTGCGAGCGCTCATATAAATTCGGCCATGCTTATCAAGGGCAGAAATGTGAAAGTTCTTACCAAGATTGAAGACTAAAGGAACAGGTGAAGAGATTACGTTGAGGTACAATCAATCGACGTAACCTAAAGTTCTCCAGACACCCGGTTGGCAGAAGTGCCGTTGGAAATCAAGTAAGACACTTTGTTAAGGTAGTTGCATATCCTGTACAGGACGTCGCAGTCAACTTTATCAGTATTTTTTGTGTGTTATTTTTTTGTTTGTTATTTTTGTCCCTAAAAAAAAAAAAAAATTATTAAATTAATTTTGTCCCTTGTTATTTTTTGGTAAGTTTACGTTCAGTAGTTTGTCGTCGCTTTCTGAACGACCAGAACTCATACCATTATATGAAAATCAGCGCAAGGCGATCTGCGTCCTAATCGCCAGCAGTTGTGTTTCGAACGCGGTATGCGGGATTACGAATTGCATTCGTAACCTTCGCCACAGAACTGGTAAAAAAACTATGTACAGACAACATTTAACATGTATCTGGCTTTCTTGCGGATGACAATTCTGTGGGCCAGAACGTATTAAAAAGGAGGCTATTAAACAAGATTGTAATACATGAACATGCAGTGTTACTTACAGAAAGCGAGCAAGAGTTAAATAATTACCAGTCCCAAATACTTCTTCTTCTTGTTCCCCGTTGTTCTAAAACAAAATTTAGATTTAAAAAAAAAAAAAAAAATTGATGTATGGGTATTTAGAATTTACTGAGATTCTCAAACGTCATTGTGTGGATATGATGGATTGCATGGCATCATGGGCTGCTGGTCGCATGGATCTGTCTTATGATAGAGGGACATTTCTTATGACAGTAATGAAGACGAAATTCTGCACACTAGCCACTTGTGATGATGATGGCTGTACATGTTATTTAGTAAAGTCTAGTAAACATAATAAATGCCAGAAGACTGGAACAGATTTTTCGAGAAGTTGCCAAAGAAGAAAGAGCTGCATTGAACATTATAGGGGAATAATGTTGTAATTGTCGGGATAACGATTATTAAGGAGAACTCATCAGAAATAAAGAGATGCCAAAGCCAATAACTAAGGGATATACAGGCGAGGAATCAACTAAACAGGTACTTTACTAAGCTGGTAGGCACATTACGTACAATAGTAGAGTTAACTACGAA
This sequence comes from Cepaea nemoralis, assembly GCA_014155875.1. NCBI lineage: Eukaryota > Metazoa > Mollusca > Gastropoda > Stylommatophora > Helicidae > Cepaea > Cepaea nemoralis. The sequence continues at coordinate 1,778 of JACEFZ010026243.1, forward strand.
AAATAAACTCGTAAAACCATATCGGATTCATGGCCCATGAACAAACTCTTGACACCCCACATAAAATATAAAATCATTGAGTTAATGTTTGAAGATTAATGACGAAGAATTCCTTAGAAGCTGATTTACTTTGCAAAGGTACACTATGAAGTCATGTAAAGCAGAGTTCTTTAAAGAGTGAAACTAGTGGATACGTTTAAAATAAAGGAAATATAAAAATAATATTGTTTGTCGTAACTGCATATCTTACCGGATTAGAATGGATCAGGGAAACTATCTAACATTAGAAATATAATACAGTAAACTCTGACTATATAAAGACTAATAATTGAGTTGAGTTGAGTCAAACAATGATATCACGGCACTCATGTCTGACATTCCCGAACGCGCTCCGTCTCCATTTTCAACAATCAGCGAATAGTCCCTTTATTAGTGATATATACTGCAGTCTAAATGTGTGTTCGTCTTGCCTTTCCTCGGAGTAATGATTGTCGACCAGAGAGTAATGAAGATATCGTGAAAGAAGTTACCTCATAAAGTGAACTAGTTATTCTCACTGTGTCATGAGAAGAAGAAAGCTGGAGTGCGCCGTGACAGCGGGAAGAGTTAGAGAAAAGGAGAGACAGACGGAGACAGAGGCAAAAGATACTGGGAAGTTTGACATCTTGGCATAAATGAATATCAGGACACGAAACCATTGGCAGTATATGAGACACGAGGCTGTGGGCAGACACAATAACCAACGCCGTACCTCCTAGACCAGGGGTGGCCAACCTTTTCAGCAAGAGAGTCAAAATTCTGAAATAATATTTCTTGCTGGGCCACTCACCTAATTTCTTTCTTTTTAAATTAAAGTAAACAAGCAAGCGTGCTACAGCTTCGACCACATTTTTGCTTTCTAGTAGGTGAGATTGTGGTCAAACGCTTGCCTGGTTTAATGTAAAAAAAAAAATAATAATAATTATAATAATAATAGGTATATTTTTTGTTGTTGAAGAAAATAAACGATAACTGAGAATCAAACATATTTATTAGACAATTAAAATTATTTAAAATTGAGACGTCTGACTTTGTTTTGCAGAATTATGTGCATCAAACTTTATCGAGACTGATGTTGTCGCTACACGAAAACAGTTTTCCAAATGAACATCAGTAATTCGTGTTCTCATTTGTGATTTTATGTACTTCTTGCGGCTAAAAAGCTGTTCACACGCATAAGTGTTTCCATATAGCGAAACCATCGACAGAGCATGTTTGTAAAACGCAGGATATTTATCCTTATCCAAATACATGTTATAGAACTCTTCCAAACCAACTTGATGGAATTTCTTCTTTAACTGTGTATCACAATACATTTCACAATGTTCAAATTTTAAAGCCAGTACGACAGTCCTTCGATCCAGAAATACTCAGAGATACATTCGAACTGGTGGAATTATTGAATCCATCCATCCATCCATCATGTTCCATGCCGATAAGCGTGGGCGGTCATGTTCTGCCATCTCACTCGATCATCAGAGTCGTTGATCAGCTCAGTGTTCCTGTCTCGACCATGCCATGTAGCCAAGCCATCCAAGTATTTACTTCTCGGTCTTCCCCTTGGTCTCTTCACTTCGATCTTGCCAGTTGTCACCAAGTTCTCCAAGTCATTTCCTCTCATAACATGCCAAAAAAATTTAGATTGTCTACGATCTTCATTTGTTTCTTGAAGGACGTGTTCATTGGTTTTTCTGTCTGTCCATGGTATTCTTTGCATTTTCCTCAGAAACCACATTTCCACAGCCATCAGCTGTTTTTCAGCTTGAATGCTTATTGTCCACGCTTCATATCCATACAAAAGTATAGGCTACTACCCATGTAGCACTTCAACACTCTTTTTCTCGTTTCAATTGATATACTTTTATTGGTCAGTATGCTTTTCATCTTGCGAAAGGCTACATTCGCAATGGCAATTCTTGTTCTAACATCTTCAAGGCATCTCCCATCAGATGTTATGACAGTGCCGAGATAAATGTATCGATTCACTTGCTTAAGACTATGCCCATTTACTTGTATATCACATTGTGGAATTTCCTTCTTCCCGGTGACGATAATAATCTGTGTCTTCTTAATATTCAGTTCTAACCCTAGTTGTTCACTGTGTGCAACAACCGCATCTACTTATTTTGCAGGTCCAGTTCATTGTCTGCAATCAAGACTGTATCATCTGCATATCTAATGTTATTGATGTATCGTCCCCCAATGTTGATTCCTTCCATATCTCTATATTTCTGAAAATATTTTCACTGTACAGAGAAAAAAGATCTGGAGACATTACACATCCCTGTCTCACACCTCTCTTAATAGGCTGATATTGACCTACTTCATTATCAATTCTTATGGCAGCTTGTTGTTTCCAATATATGATTTTTACAAGTCTAAGGTCTTTTCCATCAATTTGTAGATCTTCAAGCATCCTTATCATGTCGACATGTCTCACTTTATCGAAAGCCTTTGTGTAGTCAATAAAGCAAAGATATAGATCTTTGTTTACTTCTATAGAACGTTCAATTACTGTTCTCAGTATATACACAGCATTTACTGTACCCTTGCCTTCTACAAACCCACATTGTTCTTCTCCTATTTCGGGTTGTATTTTCTTCCTAACTCTTTGCATGATAATTCTCAGCAGAATCTTCGTGATGTGGCTCATTATACTAATTGTTCGATGTTGATCACATTCCAAGGCTCCTGATTGCTTCGGGATTGCAATAGATATAGAATTACATAATTCAGGAGGTATATCTCCAGTATCGTATATTGCGTTCAGCAGTCTGGTGACTTGGTCTATTCCATATTCTTCTAAGGCTTTGATCATTTCTATTGTGATGTTATCTGTACCCTGGGGTCTTGCCAGTTTTCATATGGTTAAGAGCATTCTGAACTTCCATCTTCAAAATTGATGGTCCTTCATTATTATTCCGATGATCATATTGTTCTTCTCTTGTATCATCATAAAGGTCTTTCACATAATCTGACCACGCATGTAAAATCTGATCTTTTTCTATTATGATTTGCCATCTTTGGTTTTTCGGCAACCCGTTGATGTGTGTGTTCTTTTGTTAATGATGTCATTAATTCTTTTGTGCATTAATTTGGTATTCCAGGTGTTGTGTTGGTTTTCAATTTCCTTGCAATTTTCCTCAAGCCATGTTTCTTTTGCCTCTTTACATAGCTTCCTAATTTTCCTGTGAATCTCTTCATATTTTTCCTTGTTATTTTTGTTATTTCGTCTTACTTCCATGAGTTTTAAGATGTCTTCCGTCATCCATTTCTTGCGTACTATTATCTTTATTTTTGGGATGGTTGTTTCTGCAGCTTGGTTGATTGATTTCTTTAATATTTCCCATTGGTCACTAACGTCTTGAAATAATATTTCCATATCGGACAATGCATCGAATCTGTTCTTTACCTCTACATTGAAGTGATCATTTATGTCCTCTGTGGGATGTGGATCTTAATTTATGAGAATATTATGCTAAGCTGTCTAGGGGATATTATTGATTCTCTATTATTTAGCCACTTGAGGTGATCATGGAATTCTACCAGAAACCCAAGAAGGAAAATACTTCACTCCTGTTCATAACTGTATTTCTGAGTACTTCTCCATTCCCACTTATCACCCTCTCAAGTTTATCTAGTGCTAGAAGACATTGATTGTTCACAACATATAAACAACCACTGGTGAACAGACATCACATTTTCTTGATGTACACCACAATTTTGGACAAACAGTGCAGGTGTTAACTCAAGATCTGCAGTTACATATATATGTGTAATGAATACTATGCATTTTCAGACAGGCATGGGAATGATTTGCATTATCTCAATACATTTACACCCTTTTTGCCCAAGAAAACACCAATGTTATTACAAACAACACAACAACCACAAATTGGGTCTACTTTCATTTACCTTCATAATTATCATAATTATGGCAAATAAAGATCTAAGTATATAGAACCCAACATATAAACATTTGTTTCTGACACCTTTTACAATTTTCTCATTTTTAAAAATAATGAGTTGGTGTCAAAATACTATACATATATACCATAACATAACCCTTTAGTTGTACACCATTACCAAATAAAACACTCTTTACCTTATACATGGCATATAAAAAGAAAACATACACACATAAAAGCTGTTGATACTAATAATTAAATTAATTAATTATAGTGTTCCTTTAGGTATTGCGGGTGGGTATTCTTCTCCAGTGCGAAGCAGACAATGTCCATATTTATCCGTGCAGAATTATACTCACAGTCATTTTCTACTTATAGTATGTCCACCGAAGTTGGCTGGCGAATGTTTCTAATCCATAATCCAAGAATAAAATTATACCTAAGCACATATTCTCTTCATGAGACTGAATTTAAGAATACTCTGTTGCCATTTGGGTTGTGTTCCAATTGAAATTGATGCCTAGGTCTGTCATACTTTCAGGAGATGCAACTTAAGCTTGTGCAGAAGGTTCTTCCCTATATCATCTTATCGATGAAAAGATGACGACTGTCCAACAGCTCGGTTTATGTTAACCGTTTCCCAATTTAGTTCAAAAGGCTTTGTCACACACCCGATTCATGTTGATAGGCCATCCCACACTTGATGATGGGGCAGTTAAGCCGACATGGGACCAGCATAGAGTTCTGATTCATTCCATTTCTGTGTAGAACATACAATGGTGAGTCATTCATTTGGTTTCATCTGGAGATTCTGCTGAAGGCATGGAACTTAAGAATATTGACTCCACCACATATCCAGGGTTGCAAGCCATCAGGTGATTCCTGTGGTTGCAGGCGTAAAGATATTTACTCCGCTAGCTGCTTTCATATGGTCTTTTTGATGGTGTTCAAGTTTTGGAACCTTGAGGTAATCTGGTGTAGTTATGTTTCAGAGGATATTAAGTTTGTACCTTGGTTGTAGTGGCTTATGTGGTTCAGTGTCTTCTCCCATTTGTTTGAGTTGGTGTTCATATCAAGAACTTGGTGGTGAATAGCTGAATCTTTATGTTTAACTGTTGCAGCTGTGAGATGTTCTTTCGAAGACTTATCCATTGTTGGATATTAACTTGGTAATCCAACCAACAGTTGAAGGTTACTCACTGTTGTTAGTTTTAGTAACTTGTAGTGGGATTGTCCCATAGTTTCACTGATTTGGTTGAATGATGAGGCCATAGGTAGTACTTCTCAGAAGTAAAGCAGACGATACACTGTTGTCAGTACTCTGTTGATCTTCATCTTTGTAGATTATTAGATCTTGAAGTCCATCCTGGATATTCCTACTGAAATAGGACTTCCTCAATCACACCGTCAGTTGTCTTCGTATGTATCTCTTTTGCTAGCGTTTGCAGCTTATGAGTGCAGCAGTAAACATTGATGTATTTCTAGATCCAGAACATGGTTAAGCCATTTAGTCCTGACTCACCTTCACTAGGCTGTTAACCCAGGATCCTGATGATAGTTATGAAATGCAGTCCCATCAAATTCAACCACCACTTGCTTCTCTTCAATAGCTTCAGAGAATGATATATTTTAAGGCAAAATTGCCTTTTCACCACACGGGGAAACTTTTACATGTCTGCTCTTTGTGTTACACTGACCAAAAATGGCTACACTCAGCCTTTGTTTAAAAACTAGCCGGTCTTGGCCAGGTGCGTGAGCCAAAATAAAGCCAAATAAATTAAGCTGCCACGGTCAGTCTATCGCTGTTTTATTTCCTACTCCTACATTAAGTACGATACTTAACTAGTAGTTGTTAGGGATTGTTTATTTTTAAGGGAGTCAATGCTAGGAAAGGGTAAGGACTTTTCAATATGCCACACGTTCTCTCTTCAGTGCCTGTAGATCAAGATTTGCGTTTCTTTGTGAATATTTGACTTTCTTTAATTTTATATGTAAATTGATTAAAATTAATCTATGGTCGCTGTAGCAGTCTGCGCTTGATATAGTGTTTTTTGCGATTTTTAAAGCATTTTGGAATCTTCTGTTGACGAGGATGTAATCAATCTGATTTCTGATCTTATGATCAGGACTACTCCATGTCCATAATCTCCTTGGGTGCTGTTGATACCAGGTGTTTCCAATAATCAAATCATGCTCTTTTGCCCACTGTATAAGCCTGCAACCCCTTTCATTCTGTTGCCCTAGTCCATACTTGCCTACTATGCATCCGTCCTGTTGATTTCTAACTTTGGCATTCAAGTGGCCCATTATGGTGTTTACTTCAGAATTCTTGCATTTCTTGAAGGCTTTCTCTAAATCATTATAAAATTCAACTACTGTCTGCTTTTGGTGCGTAAACTTGGATGACGTTGACATCAAAAGGTCTTCCACTCAACTTCACAAGTAACACTCAGTCTGATACAGTCCAATATCCTTTGATCGATTTTGATCTCCCTGTATCCATTATAATTGCTACTCCTCGCTGTTGTTTCTCTCCACCAGAATAGATTATTCTATATTCCTCAGATGTTATAATGCCCATTCCCGTCCATCTGGTCTCATATATACCTAACAGGTTAATATTTAATCTTCTCATTTCATTCTTAATGTTATCAAATTTTCCATCCCCACTCATAGTTCTTACATTCCAAGTTCCTACTTTCAATGTTGATATTCTTTTGCACTCAGTTGCCTGATGACGGTCTGGAGACACCTGGTGCACATGACTACCCCTACCAGGCGAAGTTGCTCCTATGGAGCACCATTTACGCCGATTCTCTGATTATCGATAAGACTGCAGTACATAATATTCTTGGAATCTGTAAAGATGGTAGTTTGCCATTGCTTTCCTTCCTAGCAGTGGCCATACTGGTCGCTGACCGTATCCATTGTCTCCAAAAAAGAGATCTTCTGCCTACCGTCGTGAAGCTGGAGACTATAACCTACAACTATCTGTTGGCTGCTCTTCAACTTCATCCACCACCTGCACCCATGGCTTCACGTAACCCTGATCGAGGGGCTAAACGGGTACTCCACCTTGCCCAAGGGTGTCCCGTAGGCTAGCGGAGGGAAGGAGGCACCTTATCTCTCCTTTCATAGGGAATACCCCTACCCCGACATAAATAATAAACAAATGGCAGCCATGGATATAGCCTCCCTATTCACCAACGTTCCATTAGAGGAGACAGTGAAAATAATAAGGGAAAGTATTAAAGACAAACAACTAAAACTAGGCATACCAACATCTATTCTGGAGAGGCTACTACTACTATGTACCGCCAACACACAATTCAATTTTCTAACAAAGTCATACCGCCAAATTGACGGAGTGGCCATGGGGAATCCTCTTGATCCTATTCTAGCGGACATCCTCATGGCACACTTAGAAGAAGAGAGATCCTCAAACATTACAACCTGGTCTTCTACCGTCGTTATGTGGACGATATACTAATTATCACCACAGACGAGCTAGCAAGCAACATCCGTTCCAGGCCATAATGAACATGACGCATAATAACATCTCTCTATCTATGGAACTCAAATACAACGAAGCGTTGCCGTTCCTACATATTCTAATGAGACGTAGAGCAGACGGCATAATTCAAAGATCGGTGTACCCCAAAGAAACATGGACTGGCCAATACTCTAAATTTTCAGAGCTTCGCACCTGTCCAATACAAACGGGGTTTAGTAAGGACCCTGTTTGACCGTGCTAGAAAGATGTGCACCCAGGACACACTGACAGAGGAATTTGAAACTCTGAAGAATGTCTTAAACCTGAATTAGTACTCCACAGGATTTATAAAGCGCCACGGCCAACAGCCCAAACCAAATCCAGACGAAACTACAGTCCCTAAACTCAAGGTATTCATCCAGCTAGCCTCTCGAGTGGATGACATAATGCAACGTCTACAAGACCGGCTCACTACAACAGTAGGCCGAACATTTTGTGCAGCAGCTCTAGTCATTAGGTATAGAACAACACCGATTCCCACACCAAAAAGCAGTAAAAGAGCCTGTTCCTCTGTACACCAAAAACAATTGTATTTACCAATTCGCATTAGGTGCCAGGCTTCCTACATCGGCAGAACAAAGCGGCAGCTGAACAAAAGAGTGTCAGAACACATACCTTAATGGGTCGACAAGATACGACACACAAGCAATGCGAGCCTAGTGGGGCCGACACACCGGAAGCTTTCCGCTCCATCATCTGCTAGGCACATTCTCGAAAGCGGCCATGTGATTGACAGAGACATTGCCTTTCGTGTGTTGTTTAACACACAAAATACTCGCTTGTTAAAGTTTGCAGAAGCAATAATGATAAATCAACGCAAGCCAGATTTGTGCAAACAGAAAGACATGTTAGTCGGCTTAAAATTACCATGGTAGACAATTGACATTATTGTGCGAACATGTGTATATTTCAGTTTGAAGGATGTATCTAGTTAATTGACTTTATGTTGTGTGAATTCTGCAGTATGTACCTGACGAGATGCAGCGAAATATGCTAGAAAATAAATCGTGCAATCTATTGTGTGTGTCTTCGTAATTCAAAGTCACTACGGGAAAACATTGTTGTGAATGTTCCATTTGTAATCATCCTTGTGATAAATTCATGCCTAATGCGAAAGGCGTTGCAAATGCACATAAAAGCACATGATTTTTTTTTAAAAATCCTGAAATCGGTTTTCAAATTCAGGTTTAAGTCAGATATCAAAGAAGCGTTTTAATCGGCCGCCTCCCGTGTGACATCTGGTTACAATGACAATGCAGGAAAGTGAGTAAAGTTTTTTTCTTTCCTCAGCTGTTGTTGCCAAAGACCAAGCTTCATTTGAAATGCAGAAGCATGATCATACATCTTATTAATTAATTGATCTTTCCCTTGTAGACGAGTATTAACGTCATTTTACTTTGCTAGTTATATCGGCCAGAAATGCAAAGTCGCAAACCCACTCTTTGTTTTCAAACTCTTGGATACTTGTCGACTTGCTTGCAAAGAATGATTGTATTTCTTGCCGTAAATCAAACACTCTTTTCAAAATTTTGGCACGGGTCTGCCATTTTACTTCTGCATAAAATGTAACTTCATTATAATGGTCTATTTTGTGAGACTTCGAACATAAATTCTCCTGATGAATAATGCAATGAAAATTTAGCATTGAAGTATTACCGACTTAGGAGGCCTCATTTTCAATCAATTTTACCAAACCTTCGTGTTTCCCAACCATTGATGGAGCACCATCCGTTGTTAAGCCCGATAAGTTGTTAAGTTGTAACAATGTCGATGTAACTGCCTCTAACAAATCTCGTGACTTATTAGTGTCCTTAATGTGATACAGTGCCACTAATTCTTCTGTCTTTTTAAAATGGACATCAACACTCCTGATAAAGATTGCCAGTTGGGCAGTATCTCCATAACTGTGCTTTCATCTAATGCAAAGTATAAAATATAAACTCGGATGCTCGACTTTTCAAATTATATTCAATATGTTTTCCAATGTCTTCCACACGCTTAGTAATAGTCTGACGAGACAGACCTATTTTTTTTTAGAAATCCTTCTTGTTTTCTGGACACAGAATTTCAACGACGCTATCCAAACATTCATTAACCATTTTCACCATCTGAATATGGCTTCGATATTTTTGCTAGTATCATGGCTACTGCATAACTAGCTTTTACATAGCCTCTAGTAAATATCTTTCACTGTGCAGCCATTTCTTTTTTTAAAGTCATTTACTTGGTCTTGTCGAAATTGCCCTTTGTACTTATCAAACTTACTTGCATGTTTAGTCTCATAGTGCCGTTTGATGCTATACTCTTTCAAACAGAAACAGATTCGTTGCATATCAAGCATATGGGCTTTGTTTTAATTTCCACGAAAAAATAGGTTATAGTCCACCTGTCTTGAAAACTTATTAATTCTTCTGTGATTTTTCTCTTCTTTGGTCCAAAGGCTTTACTAGTTGACGCCATGGTAAGTCTTCGTTTTTAACTGGAAAAAAAAGAAGAAAATAAAACACCACGGGTAATGCTAATTAATAAAAATTAATTAATTTAAATTACATAAATAATATGTTTCAGGGTTTACTTACCTGTAGAAGCTATGTGGTATACAGGATACTTGGTTAAAGTAGTTTGCACTCTTATTATAAATATAATAAATATGTATTTTGACGTCGATCACAAAATCTCTCCAGAAGCAGTGGTGATAATAGAAAGAAACTACAGGATAACACGGAACTTTGTCAATCTGGACTGAAAGTAATTATGAGTATGAGCCCGATAGCGTTGCGAGCTTCCCGAAGACTCCGAAGACCACAGAACATATATATCTAGAAGCTGGAGTCATCATATTACATTTTATCAACACCTAGCGTCGGACAAAAGCTAAGTAACCTTAAATAGCGGTATATTTAAAATAGCTAACATTTATGAATTTTCCCGAAAATGCGGGATATTTAAAATAGCTCAAAACAAATGAATTTATCCAAAAATGCGAGATATTTCAAATTTCTCTTAGCTATAATTTATAAATACAGTCGCGTCCACGTAAGTCAAACTCGGATAAGTAGAATTTCGCTTAAGTCGACGTTACTGGCTTAGTCCATTATCCATCTTTATCTTTGTATGAAAAGGCCTGATAAGTCGAATTCGGTTAACTCGAATTTTCGGATTAGTCGAACATAAAAATGAATACCGACTATATAAGTGTTTACGTTTAAGTGGAAATGTTCATTTACCCCCCCCCCCCCCCCCCCCCCCAAAAAAAAAAAAAAATTTGTTTCGCGAAAGAATTATTGTTAGTAAGCCTGAAGAACAACAATCGATACGGCACATACGATATCACGCTATATGTCAACAAGTTACATAAATAAATACACTTAGCATTGTTTGGCGCTCACAGAAGGAGAAGAAAGAGATGAAACAAGAAGGCACAACTTTAGACAGCGAGCTAGAACTGCCACGTGTGTATTGTTGATGCTGCCCTTTTAAAATGGTTCACTGTGATTATATCGGCAAATGTACCAGTAAATGGGCCTTTACTTATTGCGAAAGCAGAAGCATTTTCACATCTTGGAGGTCAGACAGACTGGAATTGTAGTTCTGGCTGGTTGGATCGTTTCAAAAATCGGAGTGGCTATTCACAAAAATGTGTGGTCACTTGAGCTACGTTTGACTACATTATTAATGTTTGTGGAACTAGTATTCGTGTCCTTTGTAGTGTAGTGGTTAGTATCTCCGTCTGTCACGCGGGAAACTGAGGTTAGACTCTCCGCCGGCAATGTTCTTTCTTTTTTCTTCTAAGTTTTAATAAAAAATAGTTAACATTGTTTTATTGAAATATTAGTGAATTTTATTTGCCAAATAGGATATCACTGTACGCAGAGTGTGTCCTTGTCGTCAAATATCGTCTTTGTGAGGGTTGAAGAAAAAGAACTTGCAAAAAAAAAAAAAAAAAAGATAAGAAAAGAGAATATTAGAGTCTTCTTCAAATTTTTGTGAATAGGGGCTCGTATTATTCACAATCAAAAAAAACTACATTGCATCACGTACAAGAATATGTGTGGAGAGAAACAGTCAGTCGACGAAGCAACGACTCACTCATGGATAGAAGACGTGCTCAGACCTGCTTTAGCTAAATATAATTCTGCGGATGTATTTAATGCCAATGAAACTGGCTTATTTCGGAGATTGTTACTGATAAAACGTTTCAAAAATGAAAATTGTCATGGGGGAAAACATCAAAAGAAAGAATAACAGTGGTTGTGTGTTCCAGTATGGATGGTAGTGAAAAATTGTCTTATTTATGATTGGAAAATTTGAAAATGCTCGTTGTTTCAAAGGCCTGAAAAAATTGTGTGTGCGTTACAGAGCCAATTCAAAGGCATGGATAACATCAGAACTGTTCAATGCGTGGCTACAAGAAGTTTGTGGGAAGACATTTTTCACAAGTCAAGAAGCAAAGCAAAATCACAGACTTAAAAAAAAAAAAATTAATTTGGAAATTTTCATTTCACTTTAATGTTTCGCTTTCTAAAATAATTAAACATTTCAACATTTCTGATATTGTATTGCTATTTATTTGTTCACTAACTGTGTTTCCTAAGTGGTACAATCATTTCACTCAATGCTACTGCATGGTATTAGTGTAAATGTGTGCAGTCTGGATAAGTAGAATTTCTGATAAGTAGAACAAATTCCTTCGGCCCCTGTGACTTCTACTTATCCAGACTCCACTGTATATGAAACGAACGACTCATGGTGTGATGTTCTTTTGGTGATATGTACAATAAAGTTAACATCTATGTTCATTTGACCTAGCTCCGCGGGCCGCAACATGATTGCCAGGCGGGCTAGCATGCGGCCCGCAGGCCATCGTGTTGGCCACCCCTGACCTAGACTATAAGAAGAAGAAACTGATTAAGCAGCTTGACTTGCTGAACTGTACAGATGACAGGGCTTCGCTTTCTACCGCCGAAAAAAGATGCAAGATACGATGGGAACAGTTGGCAACAAGTTTAATAGCATGCCGTGAAATATTCACAGGGTGGAGATACAGATAATGAGATTAAATAAGGCAAAAACAGATTACTGATTTTAGCATACCACAAACTTGCATATCTTGACAGAAAAGACTAACTTAAAACAATGTTTTCCCGTGGCGAATTTGAATAATGAAGACACACAAATATATTGCACGATTTATTGTCTGGCATATTTCGCTGCATCTCGGCAGATACCTACTGCAGAAATCACACAACATAAAGTATGATAAAGTAAAGTAACTAGATCAATCCTTCAAGTTGAAATACACACATATTCGCACAGTATTTTCAACTGTCTATCATGGTAATTTGAAAATGACTATCATGTCTTTCTGTCTGCACAAAACTGGCCTATGCAGATTAATCATGATGGTTTCTGCGATCTTCAACAAGAGATTATATTGTGTGTTACACAAGACACGAAACGCATTGTCTCTACATTCTGGAAACCGGTCACGTGTTTGTGTCATGTCTCGGACGGGTGTTATCGCTCAAACTGATGCATGCTGTTGAAGATTGCAGCATGTAGAGAAGCATGATCGTCCTAGCTGGTGTACAACACTTAATAATAACGATGATGTTTTGCCCTATTATTATGGATAACGTGGCTATCCCAGATCGGGGCGCGATCAATATTCTACATGTCAGTTATGAGTGAATGAACAAGAACGAGAAGTCCACATGCTCGTCAACAGATCATCCTCATTACATAACGAACTATAAGCCACTAAATGCGCATTTCCCCCACTTCAGTGTCTTCTCTAGCACATAGCGACTGACGGCGGCGCCTGTTCTGGGTTGGCTGACTATTCTTCTTTGCCTCCTCGCCTGTCGCCCTTGTTTAACGTCACCTCAGTTCGATAGTTGTTCTTGCCGTCTGGTTAGAGTTAAAGAATCACAATCATCTCTTATAGTTAGATCCTTGTTCGGCCTCTCTGAGGGAGTTCAGTATTTCAGCCTTGTCCATTGCTCTTCCGATTCCCACAGAAACCCAACCCGCAATTAACTGTTCATTCGTTTCTTCTTACAACTGCTTGCCCTGGCATAAAAATCACACAGCATTTAGCCAGTCTTGTACTCTTCAGAGTTCAAGCCATTGCTTTCAGTCCCAGCTCATCTCGGTCTTCCGTAGTATATTGATGCAGCCGCTGAGAAAACATTCACGGGTGTGCGTTTGTGTATCCAGCTAGGCTATTAATTTTTATTAATTTAATATTTAACTTATTAATTGCCATGGGATGATAATTCCTCTTATTCAAACTTTCCGTAACTGCTATAGCATATACTCTTACAAAAATCATACTGAAGAGTTAGACAACTATACAAGTGGAGACAGACAATTTTGGAGATCCATTGCAGCCAACCCTCATTGTGGAGACGGCACCTAACTGATTGACTGATTAATTGATTGATTGATATAATTTAAACTTTTATTAAAATATCAATACAGTAGTTTTCCATATATAACCCCCTTTAATTTTATATATAATACAACATGTCTGCAACTATTAGGAGCGTTCATTTGAAATCCGTTCGTGCCCGCACCGCGCGTAATTGCGTACGTTGAATATGATCATGCCATAGTCATGTGATAAGTACTGACTAATTAATAAAAGAGCACATGCTTATCGTCCGATGACGCATAGGTTCTGTTTCTGACCGTTGAGAAAATGGTCGGGTTGATCTAAAATCAGTCCAAAGAAGCTCATAGAGCAGTGATTCAGTTTCTTTCATTTGAAGGATGTCGATCAGTGGACATTCATCGAAGAATGCGGGTAGCGTACGGTAACAAATTTTTGTCGAAGACAACAGTGGCAGACTGGGCACGAATGTTTCAGAAAGGACGTCAGTTCACGACAGATCTTCGACGGCTGGGTTAAGCGCATATTGTTGCAACATGCAACAGAAAAAAACCATCGCCAAATTGATGCAGAAGTACCGATAAACCGTTGTCGAAGCATACGTTCGCTAGCGAAAGAATTTAATGTGTCAATTGGGACAATTGAAAAGGTCGTTCGTAAGAAACTGCAATATCGGAAGGTGTGTTCACAGCGGGTACCATGGATGTTGACCGACCACCAAAAAGAGGAACGCGTGGGATGGTGTTTGAACCACTTGCTGCGTTACAGAGTGGAGGGTGATGCATTTCTCTTCCGCATAGTGGCAGGCGATGAATCATGGTCTCACCACTTTGAGCCGAGCAGCAAAAGAGAGAGCATGAAATGGAAGCATGCTGGATCACCAAAAGCCAAAAAATTCAAGTTACAGGTTTCCGCTGGTAAGGTTATGCTGAGCGCATTTTTGCGGACGGCATTCGCTGCCTACCTAAGCAATGGGATGCTTGCCTGAATGCCTACGGCGACTTCTTCTGACCAAACCATGGTGCATAATTCATTCAAAATGAATGCTTTGTTTAATTCTACCACACCTGTTAATGTCTCTTTCACGGAGAGAGAATACTATGGCTGAGCGCGGAGGAAAAAAAATCGAAAGGCAGCAGAAACTCAAGTGAAAACAGGTGCGAAGAGGAAAAAAGAAACGTCGAAAAGCTCCTACAGAAACTACACAAAAAAGGAGACAAGAAGACCAAATAGAAAGTCCTTTTAAGGACTGCAAAGAGTCAAGCCAGGAGCCTGCGCCGACAAAGAAAACAACAAGAGGAAACATGCACAAAGGACAGCCGCCGACCGATCATCCAGCTTACGATGCATGGAGTGGGATAACGAAAAATCCTTATAAGGACTGCACCAAGTCAAGCTAGACGAGCCAGGAGCCTACACCAACAAAGAAAACCACAAGAACAGACGAGCACAAAGGATAGCCGCCGACCGATCCCCCCAGCTGACGTCACAGACACAAACGATACATAACCAGTCCGAGATAGGACTCACAAGACAAGAATTAGGGTGAATAAACCCACAAAAACCACGGACCTCAACAATAACCACAGCTGATGAAGCAGGTTAGACGAGGCCGAATTTGGAATTTTTGTTTTTGAAAATTGGAATTAACAACTTTTAAGTCATAACTGTGTATTTCCCGTTTTTCAACCTCCTTGATTTTTGGTTGTGCTTGTTTTTTCTTTGTAATGTTACTTTCTGAACCGACGACTCTCATACTATTGTGAACGTCATCGTAACGAGATCTGCACCCAAATCGGCTGCGGCAGACTTCGAAACTGATATGTCGGGTTTATGAACCTGCGTTCTCTACCACTAAGCCACAGATGCCGACAATAGCAACAGCAACAACAAAACAGTAGCAAATAATAATAATCATAAACATAAAAAACAGTAATGTTTTTCTTGTATTTCAGTTACGTTTTGTGGTCAATGACAGTGGACTAGCTTGCCATCTCGGATGTTTCCTAAGAAACTGTCTATGCTTGAATGTAGCAATAATAAGAGAGAGAGAGAGAGAGAGAGAGAGAGAGAGAGAGAGAGAGAGAGAGAGAGAGAGAGAGAGAGAGAGAGAGAGGAAAGAGAGAGGGGGAAAAAGAAAACATAAGCTAGTGAGAGAGATAGGGAATGAGTCAGCGTATGTGTAGGAGGAGGGAATTGTGCGAATTTACACATAGTGAAAGAGATAGAGAATGTGTGTGTGTGTGTGTGTGTGTGTGTGTGTGTGTGTGTGTGTGTGGGCGCGCTCGTGCGTGTGTCTGTATCTGTGCATGTATGTGTGTGTGTCTGTGCATTCGTGTGTGTAAATGGGAAGAACTGTGCCAAATTAACAAATGGTCGTGTTTTATTTTCCTCAACACCTTCAGTAGAAGATGAGCTGAAAGGAAAGAAAGAACAGAATCAAGAGTGTGTTTACTTGCAGACATTCTGCTGTGACATCATTCCAGTTTGTTGACTTTTCCAAAGGCACTTTCTTCAAAGGAAAACCCCCCAGGAAGAAATCTGAGAATACACATGAGAAGACTAACCTAGCAGGAATTTAATTTCATGTTTCCGTGCAGTCTCTTGGTGCCTGTTATCTCTCAGTGTTTCCGTGTAATCCCGTGAGGCTTCTATCTCCCAGCACGGAGATATAGATATAGATCTTTTGCGTGCAAAGTGCCTGCTCTGTGCAGCCTCTGTTTGAAACAGGTAGAGGAAAGCGAATTGTGCACAGGAGGGGTATCTGCATACCTAGAGCCCCGTGCTCTAACAGAAGAAGCTTGTTACCTGTTACATGTGCTAGCTCTATAGCAGAGATTCTTAAATTGTGCTGAGTGCGGTATCGGTAGGCGAGAGGGGATGTAGACCATTTTTGAGGTGAATTAGCGATGTTTCGTCTAAGTGGTTCGTGTGCTCGGGCTAGACTAGTTATAATGAGCGATATCAGCTCCGTGAGATCGTTTACAAATAAACACACGTATATTGTTTAGCATTTATAGAAGTAGAAGAAAGAAGTAGGGATTAGAGGACGCTCTAGACAACATACAAATTGAAAGCTATAGTTACCGACCGGGATTCGAACTTGTCACCCTCAAATGACGACAGCGCCTCGCTGTAGAAAACAAGTGTACTTTAACACATGACCAAGTAAACGCCCGTGTGTTACCGAAGCACCACAGGGGAAGTTAAGAATAGTAACAAAGTAACTTCCTGTGCATGTCGTAAAAGACAAATAGGGAAGGTTGGTATGAGATTGGCTGATTCGTCCCGTAGAAAAATTCAGCTAGCATTCAAGCAACCGTTGAACTGGCTACAGAGGCTTGGCATACGTGCCTGTGGGTGTTCGGCAGCGTGTTGCATGAGTTGGGGAAAAGTGGGGGGGGGGGGGGGGGAGGGGGGGGGGGGGGGGGGGGGGGGGGGGGGGGGGGGGGGGGGGGGTTCACCAAAGAGGAAGTAAAAATTGTGATATTGTAAACCTCCGTTTTTAGGGAGCAGCTCCAAAGGAAGTAAAGAATATGAGATTGTAAACTCTGCTTTAGGTCATAATAGCAACTTCACACCGTAGAATGAACGAACGAACACACTTTATTTTCGAAGAGTTACGAATTTGGGCCCTCTAAAATTCTGCCCTTCTATCACTCTTTTTAATACATTGTTTACTTCATACATCACTGATGATGCTAACCTAGAACATCAACAAAAATGTAAAAATATGCAGTATAAAGACATGGAGACGCTCAAAAAACCCAAAACTACATGACTCACTCATCTCCTCTCATCATCTCATCTCATCATGTTCCTCTTGTACCTTGCGTGTCGTGTCGAGGTGAAGTAGAAAACAGGGAGAATGCACGCGTATGAGCTTCATATATCATGTTCCCATGGACTCTGCTTTTCCCTTCCTCTGCTTATATCTGGTCTGTGCATCGTTGCTTGTTGTGGTATACTGTTAGTTGGTAACCTAGCTGCATGGCCCAAAAATTTGATTTGCTGCTTTCTTTATAAAAACTAGCGTTGCTATAACCCCCACTTTAGTCCTGATTTCTTCATTTCTGATATTATCTCTTCTTCACACTTTTGGGGATTTCTTTTCAGGAATCTCATTTTTTTTTGTTGTGATTTTTCTATTTTCTCTTTTCTGTCATTATCCAGTTTGGCATTGGAAGCATAGAGTTGTTGGAAGATTGTATTGTAAAGTGCTTTCTTAGTAACTATTGGTACGCTTTTGTTCTTTAGTATTGGTAAAATTTTTTCCCAAAGAGTTGGTTTGCTTTATTGCATCTATTTTCGATCTCGCCTTTTGATTTGCTATTTGATGATATTATATTTCCTAGGTACTTGAAACTCTTTACTTGTTTCAGGGGGGGTTCTTTTCGTTGAATTGTTGTTGTGTTTTTTTTCTTTAATTATAATTATTACCTCTGTTTTGCCTGTGCTAATTTTTATGTTATGGTCCCCACAATATTTCGTTTAGACTATTTTACGTGTTTTTGTAATTTTAGCTTCTGATGTCGCTATTAAATGCTTCGTCGTCCGCAAACAAGAGTTCTTCTTCAGTGTTCTCGGCATACGGTTTTCTTGTGGGATCTGTTTGGCTGGTTTTCTTTACATATGTTGTCTATATAGGTTATGAACAAGAGAGGATCATAACCTTGTTGTTCTCCGGGTCTTATGGGGGTAAAGGGGTTTTGAGTGTTCCCCCCAGCTGTTCTCACTATGCATTTCCCCTGTTGTTGTATAAGCTTCTACATAAAGTTTGTTAGATGTGAATTCACTCCATATTGTTTAATGATTTTTTCCCCAAACTTGTTTTTTATCTACTCTATCAAATGTCTTTTCTTGGTCGACAAAAGGCTAAGTAGAGTTTTCATTAATTTTAAAATTTATTTTTCTATAAGTTGTCTAAGAGCAAAAATGGCATCTGGGCATCCTTTTTTTTTCAATTGGCTGGGGTTCTGTAGTAGTTCGTAATCTTTTCTCAAGAATGTTGCAAAAAATTTTCCCAGTATGACTGAAAAGGGAAATACCTCTGTATTGGGTGCAGTCTCTTTTACTGCCTTTGTATTTTTTTTTCTTTTTAATATTGGAATAATTATGGCGTTTCTCCAGTTTCGTTGGGGTCTGTTTTTCTACCCCCAAAATAGGTTGAATAGTCTTTTGTAGCCATGCTGTTTCCTGCTTCTCTGTCTGCTTTAATTATTTCATTTGGGATTTCATTTTGTCACTGTGATTTGTTCATTGGGGGTAAATTTTGACTCATTAATACTAATTATTGATGTTGAAATTGTTATTAGCTATGGGAACATATTGTGCTACAAATATGAAACTGGCTGTTATACTAAGTTTTTTATGATTATGATGATGATGGTGATAATGATGATGGTGATGAAAAATGATGATGATGATGATGATGATGATGATGATGATTTAAAAAGGGCGGGGGGGTGTGTGGTAATCTGTACTTAGATAGTGTTCGGTTGATATGTGATTATATGTATAGGGATTATTTTATGTCTTTGATGTCTTTTGGAAGATTTTTTCCACAGTTGATCTGCGAGTACGCTAAAAAAAAGAATCTTCAACCGTGAACTGACCTAAAAAGGGCTTGGCATGTTTTGGTGGGTTTATACTCCAACTGAACCCTTTAAAAAGCAGAAAAAGAAAAAGAAGCAGAGAGGGGGGTTGCCTTGTCCTGGAATGGTTCAGAGGCAGACAATAAAGAATCTTTTAAAAATGTTAGTTGCATATCCTTTACATGACGTCACTGCCGACTCCAGCATTGTTTGGCTATTTATGATTTCTTTGAAAGTTTACGTTCAATAGTTAGCCATTGTCTTCTGAATAACATACACCTATACCATTATATGAAAGTCAGCGCCTGCTTGTAAATCGCACGCAGCTGTGTTTAGAACGTGGTATGCGGGATTACTAACTGCTTCGTAACTCCTTCGTCACAGAGTGGGCACGAAAATCTAGTCATTTACAATAACATTGAATATGCTGAAATAACTATAAACACACTTTTTCCTGATTCATGTTGTTTTTTTTATTACTTTCTCGTACATTGTTTAAACTTTTTAAAAATATTATTACACGACATTGAAGTTCATGATATGTAGAACTCCAGAAAATTCCTGAGGATGACTGAAATAATCATAATGTAGCAGGACCTTCGCAAAACTCGCTTTCAATGTGGCCCCCGAGAAGATTCTGAATCCTTTATCAATTCCCTTTCCTCATACTTTGATATGCTCAATGTGTTTTTTAGTATCCTGTGTCCATCTATTTGCCAAATGTCCGCCACCCCTTCTTCCAGTAGCCAGTCTTTATGCCCCTAATGTTTTCAATGGCCTGTGTCCATCTACTTGCTATACGGCCCTTATATTTTTTCTTGCGGAAACGAATTCTTCCCCCGTATTTTCGCTTTTGTCCAAATTTCTTGCTATTCGACCGCTGCATTTTCTTCCAGAACCATGTCTTCATGCTCAAGGTTTTTTCAATGCCCTGTGTCAAACTACTTGCTTTGACCCATCCAACTTTATCTAGAAACCATACCCTTTTATCACTGTTTTTTTCCTAGCCACTTTGACGTTTAAATTTTGGGTGAAAATTAATTGGACGGCCAAAATGAGAAATCTGGACTTTTAAGGGAAGCTAAGTAGTAAAGACAACTTATCCAAAAAAAGAAGCAGACGCCGTTTTTTTTTGTTTTTGGGCCACCCCTTAGAAGAAAAAAAATTGGGACATGTGCAACCAAACAATTAGTGGGAAAAAGAGATAAAAGGGAAAAGTGTGAGAAAAAAGCTTGCAATCGTGTGTCATGGCACGGAAGAAGTCAACATATGAATTGATCCATGCCGTCGGTGATAGCAATTTATGGAGAAGCATGATCGACCACGCCCGTCGGCATGGCACTAGATGATGACGATGCTGGTTCTCAGCCAGTATTCTTCGACGTTCAGATCTGTGTAGAATGAATGCCAGCATTTGTCGTGTTCTTGGACAACTGTATTCGAAGAATCTGTCTGTAACACTTAAGATCAAAAACCACTTTTTTTTGAAGCGATTGCAAAATGGTGCCCCCTCACATCTGTATGTTTTTCAACCGTTTGACTTCAAATTTGTTTTTAATTTGTGCCACTGGTTTTTAATCATGATAGGCCTTTCCCTTACTATGGCCATCTACGTTCACTTCTTCATCCTTAAAAAATAGGAATGGAGTAGAATTACTAAAAGGGGAAAACTAAGAAAGATATTTGGTGACATAAGAATACATAGCAGATTGCTTAGATGTGTAATGAAACATCAAAATTTAAGAGACATTTAAAATAACAAATTCATGCGTGTGCAGTAAATAAAAATAAAAGCAATGCTCTTATTATTTTTCATTGTTGTACACCGTATCATGCTGTATCACTATGTATAACCGGGTACAGTAATATATAGCTCTGAAACATTGGGTTTTACGTAAGGGAGTCTCTGTGGCGAAGTGGTCAAGCCGTTTGACTCGTGCTCCGAGGTTGTGGGTTCGATTCCGGGCCGCGTCCTTCGGTTTACGAGTTAAATGTTTCGGAGACTCCTGGGGGTCGTCGCTAAAAGCTACGGAGTTCGTGCTTTGTGCGACGCTTTCCGTGCTGCGGAAAGAGACCGAGCCATATGGGATAAAACCCGGTGCAATGAAGTCGACCCTGTCGAATTTTAAGCGACTTTTTTATGTCTGTCTGTCTGTCTGTCTGTCTGTCTGTCTGTCCCCTCCGTCCACCAGTCCGTCTATCCCCTAGTCAATAGCTTGCCCATCCATCCACCCACCATCTATCTATTTTTCTCTATGAGTATTTACTATCTATCTATCTACCCACCCATCCACCAATCCTTCCTTCCGTCTGTTTTGTCCATCCATCCGCCCGTCCGTTCATCCATCTGTCTGTCTGTCTGTCCGTCCGTCCGTCCGTCCGTCCGTCCGTCCGTCTGTCTGTCTGTCTGTCTATGCCCCGACCCACCCACACAAAACTGCGGAAGCCTAGCTAATTGGTAAAAATCCGAATTCGCCTAGCTACGAATCGAACCCTTGACCATGGGATCAGCATGCGACTGTCTAGTCACTATCTAGTCACTATTTATTCACTATCTAGTCACTATCTAATCACAATCTAGTCACTATCTAGTCACTATCTAGTCACAATCTAGTCACTATCTAGTTACTATCTAGTCACAATCTAGTACACTATCTAGTCCAATCTAGTCACTATCTAGTAACAATCTAGTCACTATCTAGTCACTATGGGAAGTCACTATGTAGTCACAATATAGTCACAATCTAGTCACTATCTGGTCCAATCTAGTCACTATCTAGTCACAATCTAGTCACTATCTAGTCACAATCTAGTCACTATCTAGTCACTATGTAGTCGCTATCTATCACTATCTAGTCACTATTTAGTCATTATCTAGTACTAGGCTCCCACGGGTTTATATGTCGCCACGGAGAGCGGTGTGATATATGGAATGGTGTATATAATCTGAGATCCGCTGGTGGAATAAATTCATCCAGGAAAGTTAAATTCTGTTGCGGGAAATGGTTAATATAATTCAACAGATAGCCCAAATAAAACAAATTCTAAGGAGCAGGAAAATAAAAAACTGTAGGGAAATAAAAACTGTCTTTATCCTAAAGTAATGGGTGCTCTCATAATGCAAAAGATAAATTAGAAATTAGGAAACAAGACAAAAGAGTTAAAAATATATGGCCATTTTTATAGCTGCAGTTGGAATGTGCATTAAGCAGTGAGAACTGTAGAATTGGCTCAAAACCATAGAAATATTCTAGAAGATTTTGTTACCAAGCATAGTCCATACAAGTGCTACTACAATTAATGCACTGGAATGATTTTGCATGTGGATTAGCTTTCCCTATTACCGTGTCCTTTGCCATCGGGCCGAACGCAACTCCGACCTCTGAAGTAATTGTAGTTTACGTCCCCAAGTCAAGGACGAGATAGTCAAGAGTTTTAGTCCCAACTGACGCGGTGTAAGGGTTGAACCCATTACCACGGGCATCAGCACACCGATGTTCAATAACGGCACTCTTATCTATTTTGCGTTCATAAAATGGTGAATAATGTAATGCAATGGCGGTGAGAATGAGAGCTCTTAAGCCTCTTATGATCTACAGGGTGTATTTTTAATGACTGTGCAGTAGGTTTGAAAATATTGGCCGGTCCAAGTTTTGTATTTACCTATTATGTTGAAGCTGCAAGTTCTTAACAAGGCGTCACAATCATCCCCAACATCTATTGGCTGTTAGTGATTTTCTAAGCAATTTTATGTTTAATAATTTGCCATGCTTTCTGAACGGACACACTCATACCAGCGTGAAAATCAACGCAAAGCGGGTGACTTCGAACCGGTATTCCAGAACTGTGAAACTGCCCTTGTTCCACAGACGCCAACACAAATTATAAGATGTAGTCTATTCAAACAATGTTCTCACGCCACTCCTTCACCTTCGCCATTGCCAATTATTGTAACTTTCCTTGAAGGACAACCGCAAAGCTCTGTTCACCGGAAGTCTTTCTTCTCCAATTTGCCTATGAGCATCTATCATTTAAATGTCTGCTGTTCTAGAAGTTCACAGAACATTAGCATCAAGTTAGACTACATCTACTAACTAGAACACTTTAGTCATCTTTCATTACCTCAAGACTTGTGCGCTCCACAAAAAACCTGATATTTGGAAAAAGAATTTTCCCTTTAATCTCCCTTAAACACGTTTAGCGTTTTTCATGCCAGCTCCACGAATATCTCTCTCTCTCTCTCTCTCTCTCTCTCCTCTCTCTTCTCTCTCTCTCTCTCTCTCTCTCTCTCTCTCTCTCTCTCTCTCTCCCGGCTCCTACATACCAGCTACAAGATTAGAAACTGACACTGTGTATTATTCTGACTTCGTCTGTTTATTTCCAACCGTCATCCTTTGAGTGTCTTTTATTTCTCTCTCCTTAAAAACAAAAAAAACAAAAAAACAAAATTACGAAGTACATGTTCGTCTGCATTTACTGACAGCGCAGCTATCATTCGCCTATCTTGTCGTTGTATCATCTAACATTATTATTGTCTGCCCACACCAGCCGGTTTATGCGGTGAAGTATTTTCATAAAACACTGCGAGCCAAAAGGGCACAGTTAAAGCACATCCGTTCGAGGTGAGATAACCAGTTTTCTTCCTCTCAACAGTGTTCTTTCTACAACAGAGGACAACATCAAATGGGTAGTGTAAATAAGTTGAAAACGATGTCGTAAGATGCTTTCTGGCTGTTCATGGTTGGCACATAATGCCCAGAAAATATCATCCTATTGTGGACCCTTAAGGGTCTTTGAAACAGCTCGGACAATAGTAGGTTGCCAATCCTCTGAAGACTCCCAGTTGTTGTTGTTTTCTTTGCCCTCTTCGCTTTCAACTCAACCATAGTCCATACACACTATTGCTAGTAGCACAAGACAGAACTTTGCGTGTGGATTAGCTTTCCCTATTACCAATGTCTCTCGCCATCAGGTGAGCCCACTCTGACTTCAAAGGTACTTGTAATTTACGTACTCAAGTCAAGGACGAAAAGTCAACATTTTAGCCCAACTGATCTGTGTAGGGGGTTGAACCCCTTATCTCGGCATCAGCACACAAGAAGTGTAAGACTACGTCGCTCTCACAAGAATAATCAAATATCGAGGCCTAAACTTCTGCCGCCACAGTTATCAGGCTGTTTTTGTCTGCACCCCGTATCCAGCCTGAAGCATACTGAAAAGTGTTTATTTTAAGCAAGACATTGTGCCATTTATAGGATTTAGAACTGAACGCCAGTGTGCTTGTATCTTTACATTTTTAAAATATTGTCTAGTGCAGTGGTTTTCACACTTTTTTGCCCATTCCCCTTCACCATATTTTCAGAACGCCATTCCCCCCCACCCCTTCCTATCAAAAATTTGGCCCGTTCCCCCCTTCACCGTATTTTCAGAACGTCATTCCCCCCCCCCCCCCTTTCATATTTCCTATCTAAAAATCCCCTCACCCCTACACAGTATACGTAAAAGTGGAAGGCAAATGTAATAGCATATACACAAACAAGTCTAGACATCCACATAAACATGATTTGTGGGTCTACTTACTTTATAAAATGAATTTTAGAAGGACGAGACATACATAACTGTAAAGTATGAAGGGAAAAACTATGTCAAGTAATCGGTTCTTAGTATTAACACGATCTTGAAATGGTCTTCATTTCCCCCCCCCCCCCCCCCCTGGAAACCCTGAAATTCCCCCCCCCCCCCCCCCCTGGGGGGGGGGGAATTCCCCACCGGTTGAGAACCACTGGTCTAGTGGAAGCGTCGGCAAAATACGGCACTCGTGGCAAAAGTAGCTCATGGAACGATTTTCAATGGCACCCTGAGGTAATTGAAATGCGGTGTATGACCTAATTTTGGAAAATTTAAATTGTCATTCTCTCACACATGACAGAGCTGTTAATTACCACAGTGAGTTCGCCAAACACATGAGCATTCAGAAGATTCAGTGAACATGAAAGTGGCCAAATGCACACCTGATATTGAACACTTAACCTTAAAAACGCAAGATCAATAGTAATCAATAACTTCTCATATTAAAATGTCAACAGCGTATTTTTGATTTATTTATTTAATTGTTTTGTTCTTCAAACTATTGGACTTTCTGTCTTAACAAAATAACTACATGGCCAAAATATTTATAAATAATTTTTTTTTCTCAGAATTTAAAAGACAATTTGTTCAGAATTTAAAAGACATTTCGTGTGTGAGAGAACGACAATTCAAATATTTATATGTTAACTGAAAATGTATAGAAGTTCAGAAAATATGTATGTATATTTTATAGACTACATGAACAAGTTTTGAAAGAGTAAAACAAATGATTAATTAGTGACTTCAAGATATAGGGTAGACTAAAGGGCATCAGTTGTACTTCAAAGATAATGTACTGGGGGA
>JACEFZ010026244.1:0-21911 GCA_014155875.1 Cepaea nemoralis
ACGTAATGGATTTGCTATCCAAGCAATATTCCATTTCGTGCCACTAGGACACTTTTCCACCTTTTATGAAGCCCACACAAGTGGGCTTTTGATTGGACTTTCCACGTAATGGATTTGCTATCCAAGCAATATTCCATTTCATGCCTCTGGGTCTTCATGCACCTTTAAATGTCAACCTGTATATAGTTAAAGTAATCTGCGGTCAACTTTAGCTTGTTGATATCTCCATAGAGCTTGTCCTCAAATGAAGCAGGTGTGGGCCAAAATATCTTTCTCTGTTCTGCATACGTTGGGCAATCCTGCAGCAAATGTTTTGCTGTCATTTTTCCAGTTCTACAATTACATTCATCGGTATCTCCTATCTTTAGTTTATTGAACAAGTGGTATTTCAGCCTGTTAGTGTCCTGTGCGGAGTCTGAAGATTGCTACTTGTTCTCTTCGGTCGAGTTTGTAATATGCATCATCCTTCTGATGGCCTGGATGCTCTGATTCCCATTTGGTTCTATAAGTGCTTTTTATCAACCTCTTTGCCTCATTATAGGTTATGTCTATGTCAGGCTGTGGTAGTCGTCCGCCCTCTTTTGCCAGTCTGTCAGCCTCTTCGTTTCCAGGTATACTGCAATGTGATGGGATCCACTGTATTACAACTTTTTTGGATTTCTGGCATAGACCATGGAGTGCTGCTCTTAGGTCAGTTAGTTCTGTGCTGTTATTGCTCTTCAGTATTGAGACAGCTGACTTTGCATCTGTGAAGATAGCTATTTGCTTCTCTTTATTTTCCTCCATCAGGAGCATTTCTGCTGCAGTTTTCAGAGCCTCTACCTCCGCTTTGAAGTTACTTGAAAATTTTCCAGTTGCCATTGAATGTGTTTTTTTCGCTCCATTTTTAAATTTAGGAGAATTCCTCCTCCTCCATTCTCTATTGAATTTTTTGGCTGATCCATCTGTATATGCATGGGTCCAATTCCTGCTTGGGTAATGTTCTTTTATGTAGTTTAGGGTTATTTCTCTTCTTTCGGTTTCATGCTGAGTGTTCTTTTTCTCAATACCAGGAATGTTTTCTATCATCTCAGGCAGTTGCTGCTGTCTCCAAGCTGGGAACTTGTGTGCATTGTGTATGGGCTTGACTGTTGATATGTTAAGAATAGGATCTGACCTAATCCTTCGTTTTGCAGTTTCTACAAAGTTGCTACGCTTCAGTCTTCCCTTTCCAAAACCATTAAATCTGTTGTACATAGGGTGGTCTGTCAATCTTCTAAATTTTTCTGCTTGTTGCTGGGCTCTGCTATCTCTTCTATCCTGCATTGGTTGTAAACAAGTGATCTTTTCTAATTCATTAATAGGCGTTGTCTTCAGGCTTCCAGTTATGATTCGCATTCCTTGATTTTGGACTCTACTTATTTTGTTAAAGTTTGACTTAGCTGCTGTTGCCCAAGCTGCAATGCCATATTCCAGTACTGGCCTCACCCGTCCCAGTATATAACTTCTTGAGAACTTTCTCATCTGCTCCCCATGTTGTACCAGCAAGCTTTTTCATGATTGCCATTCTTTGCCTTGCTCTTGTTCGATTTTTCTCAACCTGTGTCTTCCATGTCAGGCGACGATCAAAGGTGACTCCTAGATAGTTTGGATTTTCTTCATGGCGCAATATTTTTCCATTCAATACCAGCTTAGGTTGCTGAGTTTTAGTTGAGAGGGAGAACACTGTGCATGTTGTTTTCTCCTCACTTATCTTCACTAGCCATGATTTTGACCAGTCCTCTAGCGCTAATAGGGCTTGCTGTATTCTGCTGTTAGCTGTACTAATATATTCTTCAGATGTCCATATGGCTAGGTCATCTGCAAAGGATGATGTGTGTACTCTGGCTGGAAAATTTTCCGTGATGTCGTTTATATATGCTAGGAATAATGTTGGTGAAAGAACTCCTCCTTGGGGGACACCTTGCTCCAACAGCATCATTTTGCTGGTTTGTCCTTGTACTTTTGTCCTGGCAGTTCTGTTCTCAAGGTAGTGGCTGATCCATTTGTACATTTTCCCGCAAACATGCATTTTTTGCAGTTTTACTTTCAGTCCTTCCTTCCATACTTTATCAAATGCTTTTTCTAAATCTATCCAGACTGCTAGTGTGTGCTTTTTCTCTTGGAAGGCATCCTCTATTTCCTGAGCTATATAGGTTATTTGATCTTCAGTAGATCTGTACTTTCTGAATCCTGCTTGGTGAGGTGTTAAGAGTTGGTTTTCTTCCAGATGCCATGTTAGCCTGCCATTGATAATGCGTTCCATTAATTTTCCTACACAGCTAAGAAGACTGATAGGTCGATAGCCATTTGGTTCTTCCAGGTCTTTTCCTTTCTTTGGGACTGGTATTAGTATAGCTTCCTTCCATGCCTGTGGGACTATTCCCCTCTTCCAGCTGTAATTTAGGACTGCTAGTAGTTTCTTTTTTGCCTTAGTGCCTAGTCCTATTAGCATTTCATTTGTGATTCCATCCTTTCCTGGTGATGTCTTCTTTTTTAGGGTATTCATTGCCTGTTCCATTTCTTCCATTGTTAGATTTGCCATCATATATTCTGCTGCTGTCTCTGTATATGTATGATGTATCTGTTTATCTTTGATTGCTTTCTTCTGTTCGGCTGTAATATCAATGTGGTTTGCACTGGCATAGTGTTCCATTAGTGCATTTGCAGCCTTTTTTCCTGTAAGCAAGGCATTTCCTTGTTTAATTGTTATTTGTTTGTTTCTAGGTCCTTCATTGTTCATGGCTTTCACTAGTTTCCATAGTTTGTTTCCATCCCTGTCAAAATTCAGGTTTTCTGTTTTTTTCCTCCAACAATCTCTTGTTGTTTGATTTACTGTTCTTTTATATTTTGCTGAGATGGCTTTGAGAGAGATGTTCGCTTCAGTTGTTTGTTCTCTCTCTGCGGTCTTCCTAGCATCTTCAACTTTGTCCTCCAAAAATTGTAGTTCTTCAGTCCAGTATGGTTTGTAATTTTTCCTTGCTCCTCTTGGAATAGACTCAGTGGCCGCCTGTATTATTGCTCTGTTTAGACTTTCCACCATTTGCTTCATGTTGCCATATCGTGTATTTACGTTTTCACAATATTTGTCTGTTAGTATGGCAAATCTGTCCCAATCTGCTCGTTTGTAATTCCAACGGGGCAAAGGCTTTTGCTCCTGTGGAACATACTCCATATTTATTACAAGCTTGATTGGTCTGTGGTCACTACCTGCTAATTGGTCCAGCACATGGCGATCGATTTTGTGGAGGATGTCTCCTGTGCAGAAAGCTAAGTCTGGAGTAGAAGTGGTAATCCATCTTCTGGAGTAGAAGCTCGGTGTGTCATCCGCTTTGTTAAGTAGATGGAGATTTGAGTCTATTTCCCAGTCCTCCACTTCATCTCCTCTTTTGTCAGTATCTGGGTATCCCCATCTTTCTGAACGGCTATTAAAGTCTCCGACAACAATGCAATTTGTGTCAGTTATTTCCATGTTTGAGAGTGTAAGATCCTTATCTGCCGGGCTATATAGATTGTAAATTCTTATTTTCACGTCCTTTATCATTATATCAACACCTATAATTTCCGTTTGGTTGTCAGAGATCACAGATACTTCGCTGCAAGGTATTGTATTTCGTGTAAGTATTACAACTCCTCCTTTGTGTCCTTCGCGGTCGAAACGTGTGGCCTGATATCCCTCGACTGAAAATGTGCGATTGGCGTTGAGGTGTGTCTCTTGAATGCATGCCACATCTATTCTATCTTTATGAAGACGCTGTGTTAGGGAGGCTTTCTTGTTATAAACTCCTTCTGCATTCCATTGTAGTATGTTGAGTGTCCGGGGTGTTTGGTCAATAGCTCTTAACCTACTCCTCTGTGCCTTGACTCCACAGCACAGGGGAAGGTGACCACCAGTAGTCATGGGTGGACCCCCTCGAGGCAGGGGGCCCGGCACTATCACCGCCTGATGGGACTTCACGGGATTAGCACCATAACGATTAATTTTCATCTGTGGCATCATGAAATGATAAAGTTACGTTGCACTTCTTTGTCAAGCCTGTGGCTCAGTACATCCGATTTCGACAAGCATTTGTTCGGGATGCTTTCCCTAGCCTTTGACTGTCCCCAGTCTACCTACAAGGCAGCAGGTTTGTGCATCACTTCGTCTGGTCCCTCTCCCTTGACCTGTCCGACATGGGTGACCCTACCAGTAGCTGTGCTACCGTCGGCATAGCTCTTGGGGTCATTGGAACGCTCAAGCCCCTCTACCTCGTCAAGGTGGACGCACGGCAGAGGGGTTTCTTACATTCAATGATAGTGATTTATAGCATAAGATATTCTTCATTTTCTTAAATGCGGCCTTTGTTTGTCACATTCTGCTCTTTAAACTCTGATGTGCATCTTCCATCTGATGTTATAAATGTCCCTAGATATTTAAAACTATCCACGTGGTGAAGAATGTTCCCATCTATCCTATTTCACATGTGGGTGCCACTTTTTCTTTGATATCATCATCGTTACTGTTTTCTTGAACGAACGAACGAACGAACGATCGACGAACGAAAGAAAGAACGAACAAACGAATGAACAAACGAACGAACAAACTTTAGTTTCAAAGGGTTACGAATTGGCACGCACGCCAGTCTGACATTCTTCCTTTCTTGCTTGCTTGCTTGTGTTCGTTGGCTTGAGCTCCAACGCGAAGTCCTGTATGTCGGATGAAGACATCCTGTTGTCCAACATCAGTGTGATGTCATACAGGACCTGAGGTTTGCGTGAGTATCCGTTGTCCCATGTCTGGCTTATTGGTGTGCAGACTGGTGGTTCCTCGCCGTACAGGCAGACACTCTCCGACTTCGGAGGAATCGGCGATCCTATTGACTTAGCCAGGACCCCGAAGGGACCTGTTGCCCAGGACGCTCGACGAGGACGCGTCAATAGGTCTTGGCCAGTATATAACCCGGCCCTGGTGCCTTGGAAACACCTCTGCGTCCCTTCCTTTCTTTATATTCAAGGAAAGTCCTTTCTTTGCACTCTCTGTCACTACAATGACCAACAATTGTTGTAGATCTTTTGCATTATCTGCCATCAATATTGTGTCATCTGCATAGCTTATATTGTTGTACTATAACCTCCGTCCGAATATTATTCCTGGCCTCTCTTTGATCTCTTTCATTATTACTTCGCTATAGAAGGCGAAGATATCGCTGTCGTAACTCCAAGCCTTATTCTTTCATAGTTTCCTTCTTTATTCCCATTTAATTGCTGCGACATGGTTCCAGTAATATGTTTTATTATTCTAAGATCTTTCCCATCAATGTTGATATCTTCCAACTTTTAATCATTTTATTCATGATTTACTTATCAAATACTTTAGTATATTTAATCTATGAAGCACAAATGTATATCTTTCTTTGTCTCTATTGATTTGTCTAATAGTGTCCGTAATGTACATATTGCATTGTTTGTACCCTTTCCTTCTACAAATCCATACTATTACTCACCAATTTCCATTTTTTTGTTTTATTTCTTGTTCTTCTCATTATAGTTCTGAGTAGAGCTTAGTGACATGGTTTACGTGGCTAATAGTACGAAAATCTTCGCATTCAATTTCTGCTTGTCGTTTTAGTATAGCTATAAATACAGATTTCAGCATATCGCTTGGTGGATATCCACTGCTGTATATATCATTAAACAATTTTGGTTCTTCCTCTTCTTCTTTTCGTTCACCCGGAGTTTTTTTCAGATGTGATCGCGGTGTTCTAAGTTATGCGCCCTTGGGCCGAAACCCGTAAGCCAACACATCCGACTTTAGCGTGTATTTTTGACCAGGTTGCATTATACACCCTGTATTTATTCTCATTTTTCTTCATGTGAGCTCACTGATTTGTCTGCATATTTTTTGTATATTTAATAGAATTTGATTAAATTTTATTGCACTGCTCGTTTAACCAACCTTCTTTTGCCTTCACACAGTCATTTATTATCTCTTTATTTATCCAGTTAATCTTGCTTATCATTTTTACTGTCCCAGAGAATTCGCGTTATTTCAAATCTGACATCGCTTTATTCGTCATTCCCCCCCCCCCCCCCCGCTATTTGGCATATGAAACAATAAGAAAGAGGCAAACAACTTTGTTTGGTCATGTGATGAGAAGAGAGGCATTGGAGAACATCGTGACAACCGGAAAGATCGAGGGAAGAGAGGCAGAGGCAGACCAAGAGAAATTATGCTGGATGGATTGCGACGGTGGCATGGAGGAATATCAAGCGATAGAGTTGATCCAGAACACCAAAGACCGAGATCTGTGGAGAGTCATGAACGCCTACACCAGTCGGCATGACACTTGATGATGATGATGATTTGGCATATACATAATACAGTATGGTGATTCTCTACCTGTCTAGCTGTAAAATATCTCTGCCAGGTTTTGGCACTGGTTTCAGATAGCCATGTACTCGGTCATCTTATACCTTGGAATTCTGGACATTAAACTTGAAGTCCATGATAACAATTTGTATTTCAGCGTCACTCAGCTGCTTGATATGACCATAATGACGCCATCAGGTCCTTGGGTATTATTTTTGCTACTTCGATAATGCTACATTTTATCTGTTTTGGATAATAGATCTTCATACATTATACTTTTACAACACAATAGTAACGATTTTATCTATTTGTGTGTCGCGCAATTCAGTCATCTTTATTTGTCTTAAAATATGACTACGACTGGTACCTTGCCGTCTTGACATACGATAGTTTGTAAAATAGAATTAGACTCTCTATAGCCCAAAGTCTGGGTTGAATGTAGAGACCACGCGTTGTGCATGCAGCATGATCCCTTTCTTGGCCTATCTAGTTGACTCCAGAGGAAAGGTAACACCAATACACGGAACAAGACAAGCTGCAGAAGCTGCCGGATCAGTAAATCAATACTTTAACTGTCCGCCTGTCGGAGTTTTTATCCTAAGCCAGTTGCCGATCAAGGCTTAGGACCTGGTCTGCCCTACCATGACATTTAGTCTTTAGGTTGCATATTTTCGCGCTAGGGTAAGGCCTCTCAGTTGCGCATCTCCACCCATAGCCATTGGCACAATGTGGGCTGTCAGGTGTGATGAGCGTTGCCCATTGTTCGCTAACAGAAAGCAGGTAGTACCGTCTACTGTCACAAGGTAGCTCAGTCATATCTACAAGACGCTCCACATGTGATGTGGTGAATATCGTTCATTCTGAATTCACTTCCCACTATATTTTAAGGTACCCATGTAGGATGAGTCGCTCTGAGAGCTGAGGTCAATTTTACAAATCCGCCTGGGTGTGTATTCAAACCCATGACCACAAGGACAGCAGACCAGCGGTCTATCCACTTTTCTATCCCAGTTCCCATTGTTTTACATTTGCTAGTCTGTTTGCTAGTTTGTGTTGTTTTTCTACCGTGGACGCCCTTAAGTGATGTTGTAACGTATGATACACTTTGGGATGATTGCTGCATCAGTGGACTGAGCACGCATGGAAATGCCCAATGTGCAGTGACATAACATAACACAACAAAACCTAACATAATATTTACCTATGTAGTTTCCACACATGTTCATTGGGTTTTGCTTTGTCGTAACACAACATAACACAACATAGCATGTAATATACCTATATATTCTCCAAACATGTTCAATAGCTTTGCTAGTCGTATAACATAAGAAAACATAACACATATTTTACCAACATATTTATTGCCCAAACATGCTCATTTGTTTCTATTTTGTCGTGACATAACATAATAAAATATAACATAACATACCTATATATTTTCCAAATATATTAAATAATTATTTGCTTTGTCGTAACACAACATAACAAAACATAACATAACATATCATATACCAATACCAGGGAAATAAATCGGTTTAAAATATACCTGAAGAAGTCGGATGTGTCGGCCAAAAAGTACAAATATCGCAACTCTACTGTAAGCAGGTACAACCAAGTTACATCTAAAACAACATTCCAGACGAACGCAGAAGAAGAAGAATACACCTATATATTTTCCAAACGGGATTATTAGTTTTTGTTTTGTCGTAACACAAAATAACAAAACATAACAAAACATATAACATACCTATGTATTTTCCAAACACGTTTAATAGTTTTTTTATTTGTTTTCACTTACAGATGGGCTCGCTTGGACAAACCACGTTCGCTGATTTACAGTTCAAGTGTTTATTTATATTGAACTTATGGCTGTGTGTGTACTCGAATAGTCTGTTATATGCAACAGTCTCTGACCAGGAGTCCGTGACCAAATCTCAATGGAACGTAAATAACACAGGCAACAATCATGAGTGGCCAACCTTCACGACAAAACATCACAACGTTGGGAAACACCACGCGACTGGTGACATCAACATGGATAATGGGTATTTCAGTTCGCGACTTCCTCAAAGAGATTCTAAACACTGCAATCTTATTAACCATACAATGGATTGTTCCGACTGTGGCCTGGAAACAGTACCAGAACCCTTGGCACCGGATATTGAATATCTGGACCTGAGTGCAAACTTCATCTATGAACTACCGGATCGTGTGTTTTCCGAGTACGGCAAGTTGTTAGTGCTAAATATATCAAGCAATAAATTGACATCCCTTAACAACTTTTCGTTTTACGGCTTGTCACAGCTAACACACCTCGATCTATGGAACAACAATTTGTCATTGGTGAACACAACCTATCCAGTTAACGTATTTGTGCCACTGGGTAATTTGGTGTATTTAAGGATAAGTAAAAACACAAAGATTTGTTATGATACACGATTACGTTATCCAGACAAAGCCTTAGCAGCTTTGAACAATTTGCAATACCTTTACATGGATGGCGTAGAGTACAATGAATTCGGCGATGGTTTTCAAAATTTAACTCGACTTACCAACTTAACGTTGGCTGGTTATTTGAGTGGATATTGTTGCTTGCATGCGTTAAATTACTGGACATTCGAGAATCTCAAGAATCTGACATACCTTGATCTTAGTAACTGTATCATAAACGGAAGTCGAATCAACGTTACTGCGTTTGAGCCGTTGACAGAGCTTGAAGTTCTAAACCTCAATCACAATGAAAATCTTGAATTCGAAGGTTTAAAGAAAATCCTGCATGGACTTCGAACATCTAAGCTGAAAAGGCTTAGCATACAACTGATAACTAATAGATATTCTTTCGGGTTTTGTCTTAAGAATTATATTATAGACTACCTTCCTAAGACCATAGAATATTTAGATGTCCGAGAGAATGGCCTGTATGCTGTGGACAGACCGGTTATTGGCAAACTGCCACCAGCACTGAAGGAGATGGACCTGAGCGGAAATAGGTTTGGGTTTGCAACTTACTTTGAAGATCTTCATCTCATGCACAATTTGACAGGAGTGCGTCTAAATGGCGCAAGTTTCATTTATTCTCTGCCAACACAGTATCCGTATAAACTGACAATAGCTAGCGAAAGCAAAAATTATTCATGCATGCCTTACAGCATGGAGAAAGATGACATTTTAAACACAAAGGAGTTTGAGCTGTCGTTACCTCCCAACTTAAAATCTATTGAAATGAACAACGCTGGTCTACGATACTCGCTGACAAAACTGGTTGTTAAAAGCGACAACAAACTTGAAATGCTAAATCTGCATGGAAATGTCTTTGAAAACCTTCTTGGACCGTTTATTGGCTTACATTCACTTAAACACCTTGATCTCTCATCTTGTACTGTCAATAATATCTCAAAAGAATTTTTTGATAATTTGGTTTCTTTACATACTCTTAATCTCAGTTACAATTCCATAGGAAATATGTTATCTGTACATCCAGAATTCAAGCCGTTCTCGATGTTGAGCAACCTGAAGATCCTTAATCTTTCTTCCAATAACATTGACACACTCCCGGAGACAATTTTTACAGGTTTAGAAAATTTAAAGTTACTTATTTTGACTGATAATCCTATTTCAAATTTTACTGTTGATATTACAAACCTGAAACATTTAGAAGTATTGAACCTATCATGCACCAGTTTAAATACGCTGCAAGAACCTACCAGAAACCATATTGATTATTTATTATACCACAATGTACCTATACAGGTGGACATGTCAAAATCACCCATTCTGTGCACTTGTGAAAATCTGGATTTTTTGAAATGGCTTGTAGCCTCTAAGGCTTTCAGTGTTAAGTTCTCAAACTATGAATGTGTCAATCCCGATTCATCGAGAATTTATCTGAGAAATGGTTACAACGAAACACTGAACATGCTACGAAGGCAATGTTCTTCACACTCAGTCATGTTTCTGGTAGTAATGGCGTCAACTTTAGCTTTGTTCAGTATTTTATTGGGACTTGTTATTTATCGCTTTCGATGGAAACTCAGGTATTTCTACTATGCGGCGTATGTTTACTACGTAAAGCATGGACGTAAGAAAGACAGCTGTCAGTTTCAGTACGATGTTTTTATCAGTTATGATCATAAAGATGAACGATTTATCCGAAAGATCCTGTCCCCAGAATTAAAGAAACGTGGTCTAAAGTTATGCATTCACGATCGTGACTTTACTGCTGGGGATTACATCGCTTCAAATATTGTTAACGCGATCTGCAACAGCAGGAGAACTTTAATTGTTCTTACTAAGCACTTGATCCAAAGTTACTGGTGCACTTACGAAATTCAGATGGCCAACATGGAGTCTGTTTATACAGGCAGGCAGGTTTTGGTATTTCTGCTCATGGAAAAGATAGTTGACAACATCGGGACACAACTTCGGTATAACATTAGCAACAACACGTACATAGCTTATCCAGATGATGTTGATGTGGTTAACATGGATCTTTTCTGGGATAAGCTGGCTCTTGACCTGAGCAATTGAGCAAGCTCTATATGAAATTAAAATGTTTTATGTGCCTCAAGGAACACGAATCCACCGAATATGTTGTTAAATAGCGTATGAGAATCTTTCCATAGATATGTCATCTTAAAATTAGGTGGGGTAATTATTTCATCAAGCCTAAGACTCAGTGCGTAAGAATTATATGAGTATTTTGTGGGATTGTCTTGAATTTCGCTCCCTCGTGTCTACTTGTAAGTCAGCTACAATTTTTCGTTTTTCTGGTCCATAATTTTTAGCAGTACAACTTTAGAGACTGTACCTGTAGCTAAACAACCGTTGGTATAGCTCCTGTAGTTATTACAAGTAAGGCGGAAGGTAACCCTGTAGAGATTAGAAAAAAGAATCGATATGGCAAAGGTAGTCATTTGCAAGATGGGGAAAACATAGTGACCGGTAAATCCCCGTCAACTGTGATCAGAAAAATCTGTTAATGTGCTATACATAACCTATACACTTATATACAAATAAAACACGGACAATATGCAGACAAGCTGACAAACGTGTAATGGCAGCAGAAACAACTCTAACCACATTACGCATCGTGTGCCGAAATGGTCCGTAAATAAGAAGCTACCACCATAAACCCAATACGCCCCAGGCGTCGAAAACGCCCTTTATTTTGTTTGTTAACTTTTCGATGTCCAACAGCCAAAGCATTTCTAACATTCACAAAGTGCACACAGGTTTTCCGAGTTTGTCGTACCGGTCAGAGAAGGCTTGTTGTTCAATTCACTAACGAGTTTCCGGGCACCTCATTTAGTGAAATATCCGCGACTTGATTTATATCTGGCAACAGTCTACAGACTGACGTTGTACTGTTAAATAACTCCGGACTCCTCCCCTAAAACACCTTTCACACACAGCACATCTCCAATACAACATCTCAGAATACACCTCCCAATACAACATTTCTCCAACACAACACCTCCACAATACATCTCCACAATACAAGATCTGCCCAGTACATCTCCACAATACAACAACGTTCCCATACAATGCCTCTCCAACACATCATCTCTCCAATATAACACCCCACACACACAATGCCTCTCCAACACATCATCTCTCCAATATAACACCACACACACACAATGCCTCTCCAACACATCATCTCTCCAATATAACACCCCACACACACAATGCCTCTCCAACACAACACATGTCCAATAAAACATCACGATACAACACCTGTCTAATAAAACACCTGTCAAGTACAACACTTTCCCAAAACAACACCTGACCGAAAACAACATCCCCTCAATACACCACCTGCCCAATACAACACTTACCCAAAACAACACCTGCCCAATACAATACCTGCCCAATACATCATCTCATCAATACAACACCTACCGAATACAACATCTCCTCAATACAGCACCTTTTCTAAAAGACAACACTTCTCCAAGACAGCACCTTCAGAAAACACTTTCGTAATGCAACATCGTCACAATATAACAACACAGTATAACCGCGAAAACAAAAATCCTGGGAAAAGGCAGACCCTGGAATTATAACAGTATATTTGAAGAAGAAAAATGACGCTACATGACGCTATATTCAGAGAAAACGGTGACAGGCTAAAGAGAGGCAAATCATGGATGGGTCGGGCGGAAGATGTCGTCAGACAGGTCTGCAATCTTACCAGTATCAACCAGGGTGACCAGATTGGCTTTTTTAAAGCCAAATTTGACAAATTTGGCTTTTTTAAAACAGGTTTGGCGTCAGAAAATCAGTTTGGCTTTTTGGCTTTCTTTTGGCTTTTTAACACTTTGTAATGGTATATGCCTCTTTTTTGAATTTTTCAAGTTAATTGTTGTCTTGTGTTACTATTTTTAAGCAAAAACAAATGCAAAATGATAAGCTTATCTGGCCATGTTCTATGCGCACTGAAGCACTGTGCATCTTACTGTTTAGTAGTTAAGTTTTCAAATTAATTATACCTTCATAGCAATCGCGAGTCGCAACTCGCAAGTATTTCTTATTAATATTATTGACTGAACCTATTATCATGCCAAAGTTGAAACCATCTTATGATACTAATCAGAAATATAATGATCAATGGGAAAAGACATTTGTGTGGCTCAAGAAATCCACTGACGGTTCTGAACAGGCATATTGCAAACTGTGCCCTTGTAATATTGTTCCAAGATTTTCAAATCTCGCAAATCATGCAACAACAGAAAAACACAAGCGGAGCGCGCTATCTTCTTCACAAAAAACACTTTCAGTGGTGACAATAAGCAAGAAATTGATGACAAAGTTAAATTAGCTGAAAATTAGGATGAAATTGAAAAATGTAATCAATCATTAAAAAATTGCATTGGTTTTGCATCCGATGGTGCTTCCAGTATGGTTGGATGCAACAATTCAGTTTGGTCCAGAATGACAGATGTATCTCCTTCATGTGTTCAGTATAAGTGTGTTTGCCATTCATTAGCATTGTGCATCAAATATACAGTGTCAAAACTACCTTCAAACATTGGACTTTTGCTGACAGAAATACCAAATTGGTTTAGACATAGCAATCTAAGACGAGAAGCATTTTAAAGATTTATTCAAAATTATGAACTCATCGACAGAATTTCAGCAAGCTAGTGTGACAGTGCTACATACAGGTTATAGTCGTGATCGTACAGCACACACAAGTCTTCGCGTTGTTATAAAGATACTTTATTATCTGAATCGTGCTATCTCAGCATACATGATGGAGACTCTCTTCTTGATGTTGACATTCTCTCCCGCTGGCCCCAAGTGACGTGTGTGTTTACCTAGATACCCTTCTTCATTCGTGCACACACGTTCACTATGGTTTTCCCCCTAGTCAAGGAATGCGCAGCATTCCTTAACTCTTTACTCCTAACCTCATTCTCCCACTGTTACAATACCTCCCCTTCTTCAAAGAGAATTTTTCCTTGAAAAAATCTCAACCCCAACTTTTAACTAGTTAACTTTACATCTCTATTCTACAATAACAACAATTCCATATATTTCCTAAGTCAATTCTCCTATCTCCTCATAGCCAATTGCTAACCAGAGACCATAATATCGAAACTCTCTACAAAACTCGTTATAAAGTTCTCTAGAAAACTTTCTACAAAACTCTCCATAAAATTCCCCAGAATACAAAAGTCTCCATAAGCGAACCGCTTTTAACTTTAAAACGTCCATCTAAATTATGATTGACAAAACTGAAGATATTCTCCTTATCCTTTATCTCCCCCCTTATTCACATTCTCACACTCTCAGTATTCTAGGATAGACAGAAAAAAATAGCTAGTTTAGATTTGTGTAGGTGCGCACCTGAAATTAATAAAAGTAAGGAAAAAGTAAGAAAGTAAGAAGTAATCACCTTTCTCTTCCCATACATTCTCAAAACTTTATCAAAAAATAAAGTTTCAAAATTTATCTTCAGTTTCCGTCAATAATAATTGTTATTATCAAAAAAATATGTTAATCCAAAACTGCTAGCCTTTGTATTATTCAGATCATCAATTTCCCGTTTACCATTCCTTCAACAACAAAAAACTTCCTAACTATTATTATACTGTTAAGTACAGTCTTCTTCTTCCAATATGCAGTTATTTAAATGCCAAATTTCAACCTGGCATTCCCCCCATATTCTCCCAATAAACGCTGTTCAACCCAGCTCCTATTATAAACCTTGTATATACATTGCATACCTCACATGTAATAACAACATACCCCTCCATTACTACATATAGAGTCACTTCACTAACCACTACTTTAATTCATCTTCTAACTGAACTTCAAAGTAATAATCATTTTAAACACCCTTAAGGTAACTCAATCAACCCAAAACATCGTAAAAATAACCATCTAAGTTAACTTATTTTTCACATTTCATAAAACACAATTGAAGTCCCAACAATTGAGCAAAGCATTTCAATCCCCTCATCATATTTATCCCCACACATTAATCAATGTACACATACAAATTTCAATACCATATTCTGAGTACCCAATAATAATTTTCCGCTTTAGCAAAACTCCATCAAGTACCTTTGTAAACACAAAAAATATCGTGTCCAACTTCTTCTTGTATCTGCCATCTGCAGAACCTTGTATCACTCTATTCATCTATCACTTCTCCATTTCTTTAATAACCTCAAATTTTTTTCTATAATTGCAATATCTATATCAATGTCGCTATCCTCTCGAGGAGAGCTATCTTCTTTCATATCCGCTTCTTCATCAGTTTCTGACTTTTCATCCATCTCTTGTTCCCCATCTGTATATCCATTACTAGCAACCGCTAATCTCTTCCTTTCTACATCCAATCTAATTTTTCTGTCTTGCCGTCTCAACAAATTTTCAAATAGTGGCATCTCTTCCTCACTCGAAGAATTCGCTCTAAGTTTCCTTTGCCTCTTAATTTCTTTTTCTTTCTGTCTATCCAACTTTCTTTTTACTGCCTGTCTTGTATTCATAAATGGAGGTTCAATATTTTCCCTAACTGACTCTTCACTAATATAATCGTCATACACGTTATTTTCCTCTGTCATGACTGTTTTTGGTATCGTTTCTTCTTGTTCAGCTGTATTAGATGCTGTTGTTACTTGTTTTCCATTCTCTATAGGCATTGGATATACCGATTGTCTGACAATCTGTCCACCCGACAATATTTCTTCGGAACAACAATTATTATTATTATTATTCTCTGCATCCCTTTCTTCATTATCCCGCCTTAAGTGTTCTACATGTGAACGTGCAACATGCCCTGAATTTGATTCTTAATAGTATACGACACTGGACCTTTTTTTTCTAAAATATAGTATCCCGGGACCCAATGAGCATCAAACTTAGAGTTTTTTCTATGTTTTTTATAATATACCCTATCACCTACGTTAAACTCTTGTAAGTGTGCATTTTTATTTGCGTATTTCTTCTGTCTTTCTCTAGCCTTAACTATATTATTTCTTAAACGTACATGTGCTTTATGCATCTCTTGCAACCTTGTTTCTTGAAAATCTTCCCCCAAATATTTTCTCCTAGGTTTTAATAAATTATCAATTGGCAATATTGGTTCTCTTCCATGTACTAAGTAAAATGGTGAGAAACCTGTTCCTTCATTTTCGTGTGTACGTATCGCCGCTAATGCTATCCCCAAATAAAGATCCCAATCCATATCGTGTTCTTCTACATTTTTCGCTAGAATATTGTATAGTGTTCTATGTTGTCTCTCATTTTTAGCGTTAGAAGTTGGTCTGTAATATGAAGTCCTAATGTGTTTTATATTCCAATCTTTACCAATTTCTCAAACTTTTTATTTACAAACTCTTTCCCATTGTCTGTAAGTATTATTGTGGACACCCAAACCTTGGTATAAATTCTTGTAAAAGCATATTTATAACTGAATCAGCACTCTTGTCTGGAATTGGATATACTTCTGGCCAAAGACTATATGAATCAACTATATGTAGTAGGTATACATTTCCCGATAATGTTTTTGGATGAGGACCTGAAATATCCAAACTTACTTTCTGCATTGGAAATTGAGGAATATCGGTATCTTGTAAAGGACATTTAATTATCTTCATGTTTCTTAACCTACACTTTTCACATGCTTCAACATATTCATATACGCTTTTGAATAAATTCGGCCAATAATATTACTGCTAATAGCCTTCACTAACTTATCTCGTCCAAAATGACCATTATTATCGTGGTATGCCTTTAAGACTTCTTGTTCTAAATGTTTCGGAATATATTTTCTTACTCCTTCACCTTTTTCACTGATATAATATAATTGATTGTCTTCTTGTAACTCTACAAACTTTCTTTTAAAACTATTTTCCCCTGTTTCTTTCAATTTCTTTTTTATCTGTACTACTTTCGGATCTAATTCTTGTTCTGTTTTCATATCAAATTGTTCTAATTGTGGGTCTTCTGTTCTAGATTCCGACTCTTGCTCTGATGGTAAACTCTCAAATTCTTCCCTATTTATTATGGCCGAATCTAATATATTTACTTGCCAGTTTCGATCGTCTACCTCTGTTCAACTTCATCTTCCGTGTTTCCTGATGACTGTGGGTACGGGATTCTAGACAAAAGATCGGCGCACGTATTATGTTTCCCTGACACATATTCAACCTTAGCATTGTACCCTTGTAAATTCAATGCCCACGTTTGTATTTTCCTATTTTGTATTGGTGCTTCTAATATCGACTTTAATGGCATGTGGTCAGTTCTAATAATGAAATTGGCGTTATGTAAGTAATAATTTAATTTTTGCAACGCGTAGTGTATAGCATATGCTTCCTTCTCAATAATCGGCCATTTGCGTTGAGTTTTGCTGAGTTTATGCGACAAGAAATAGATTGGTCTTTCATTTTTAACCCCTGGTATTCCAGATTCTTCTCCTTCATATGGTTGAACCAAACATGCTCCTATTGCATTGTCTGAAGCATCTGTGTATAGTATTAGCTGTTTATTCAGGTCTGGATGTGTTAATAATGGTACCACCGTTAAGCTATCTTTTAAAAGTTTCAAACGCTTTTTGACACTCATCATCCCACTTAAATCTAGCGTATTTTCCCGTTAAATTCGTAATAGGTATTGCTATCCTTGAAAAGGCTGGTACAAACCGCCGATAATACGCACACGTTCCTATAAAAGACCCTTACTTCCTTAACGTTAGTGGGAGGAGGTAATTCTTTAATAACTTTTATCTTTTCCATGTCTGGTTTGATACCTTCCCTATTTATTATATATCCTAAATATTTTGTTTCTGTCTTTAAAAACTGGCACTTACTAAGCTTTAATTTAACGTCATGCCTTCTTAATCTGTCAAATACTCGTCTAACATGTTCTAAATGATTCTCTACATCTCCTTTCGTAAAAATCAATACGTCATCAATATATGCTAAGGCAAAACTTTGCATACCGTCTAGTACTTCATTTATTAAGAACATATAGTGAGACGGTGCATTTTTGAGACCGAATGGCATACGTAAAAATTTGTACGAACCCATATGAGTACAAAATGCACTTTTATTTTGCGCGTCTACTGACATCGGAATACACCAAAATCCTGCCCTTGCATCCAGCGTTGTGAAATATGTAGAACCATTAAGCAGCCCCAAAATATCATCAATTACTGGCAGTGGGTACGCTACATTTTTAGTAATTTTATTTAACGCCCTGTAGTCACAACAGAACCTGTTCGAACCATCAGACTTGGCCACAATTACCACCGGAGATGACCATTCTGATTTTGATCTTGTTATTATGCCTGCTTTCAACATATCTTCTATTGCCTTTTCTACGACTTCCTCTATTTCTTACGGAGTTCTTTATGGTTTTAAAACTAATTGGTGGATGATCTCCCGTGTCTATTTCCATCGTAACTGTTTGTGTCTTACCCAATTCTAAATCATTTATCGCAAACACATCTTGATTTTGCTTTATAAGTTGTTCTAACACTTCCTTATTTTCTGGCGAAGTTTTTAATTGTGCTAACAATTCTTTTTCTCTTGTTACTTTGTCTAGTGAATGTATTTGTGCTGTATTTCTTCTAGATGGATGGATCAATTCATCCATTCTTACGTTCCCTTTCCTTCTGTATCCGCGTCTATTATTACTTCTTTCATTAGAGGTTTCTGAATAACTTATTCTACCATATTTACTCTATCTGTTGCCAATATGTCACTAACGCTGTCATGTTCTAGCTTAGCTATTACACATCCTCTGTATAATTTAATTTCTCTACCTGTGTTATTAATACCCATTACTGGAAATGTTAAACTTTTTATCTAATTCTATTATTCCATCCGGAACTTCTAAACCTGGCTCATCAATTATTTCATTTTGCAATTCCGTGATTCTGACTATGTTTCCTGCTACATAATACGGGTTTCTCTTCAGTCTTGCTTGTATCAAATTAACTGACTGTGGTTTTAAATTCATGGTCGTTTTGACTCTAACTAGTGTCGACACATGCATATCTTCTTCTAGATCTACGTAAACA
This sequence comes from Cepaea nemoralis, assembly GCA_014155875.1. NCBI lineage: Eukaryota > Metazoa > Mollusca > Gastropoda > Stylommatophora > Helicidae > Cepaea > Cepaea nemoralis. The sequence continues at coordinate 18,906 of JACEFZ010026244.1, forward strand.
TCTTGGAATTTTAATTATGCAAATCAAATAAAAGTCTCACCCATTTTTCAATAAAAAAATCTCGTCCCAATATCATATTTCTATTTAAATCTTTGTTTAAAAGACAAAAATGGGAATATGATAAATACCAATGAAGAAATGTGCAACACATGGAAAGAATATTTTATTGAATTACTAAATTGTGAAGCTCCAAGTAACATTTTCCCACAGGAAGAGGTTCTAACATGCGAACCACAAATTGAAGAACCTACATTTGAAGAAATCCTATATGTAATCACACGACTTAAAAACAATAAGGCAACTGGGACTGATGGAATTGCTGCTGAATTTATAAAGGCAGATGGCCATGCATTACATCTAAAGCTATACGAACTAATAATAAAAATCTGGAGGACAGAAGAATTACCCCATGACTGGAAAGAGTCATTATTGATACCTATCTTTAAGAAAGGAGACAAGTTCCAATGTGGAAATTATAGAGGAATATCACTACTGTCCACAAGCTATAAGATACTATCCGCAGTATTACTAAATAGACTAAAACCATATTCAGAAGACATATTAGGTGACTACCAGGCGGGTTTTAGACAAAACAGATCAACAATAGATCAGATATTTATCTTACGACAAATAGCCGAGAAACATTGGGAATATAAAAGAGATCTCCATAACATTTTTGTGGATTTTAAAAAGGCTTATGATAGTGTCCATAGGAATAGTCTATGGAATGTTATGCAGGAATTTGGAATACCAAGGAAGTTAATTAACATGACCAAACTATGCATGGAAGATACTTATAATATAGTAACATATAAAGGCAGGAAATCAGACCCCTTCCAAATAACATCTGGCTTGAAACAGGGTGATGCACTATCGCCGCTACTCTTCAATCTGGCTCTAGAGAAAGTTGTAAGGAAGGTAAAGGAGGAATGTGATATTGGAGGAACATCCAAGCTGCTTGGTTATGCAGATGATATAGATATTATAGGGCAAAGTGAACAAAAGACATTAGAAATATTGACTCACTTAAAGGAAAAAGCCCAACAGATGGGGCTGGTTATCAACCAAGATAAGACAGAATATATGGTAATTTCAAGAGACGGAATGGCTAAAAACTCTGGCCACATACAAATAGATAATATGACCATTAAAAGAACGGAAACATACAAATACCTGGGTACAATCTTCAACTGCTCCAACATCATAAGGGAAGAAATACAAACTAGAATCAACTCTGGAAATAAGATATACTATGCACTACAACATCTACTAAAATCAAAGGCGCTATCTCGTAACACCAAAATCACAATATACAAAACACTGATCAGACCAGTTGTGCTGTATGGCTCTGAAACCTGGAGTACAACGAAAGGAGACGAAGCCTTGTTACAAACCTTTGAGAACAAAATTTTAAGACGCATCTTTGGACCCATTAGGGATACACAAAGTGGAGAGTGGAAAAGAAGAAGTAACAAAGACATTTATGATTTGTTTAAGTCCCCGCTAATCACTGGTATCATGAAGGCTAATAGACTACAATGGCTGGGGCATATAGAAAGAATGGAAGATAATAGGGAAACAAAACTCGCTTACACTCAGGAAATAAATGACCGTAGACCCCGAGGTAGACCAAGAAGGCGGTGGAGAGATAATATACATACAGACCTACAAGCACTTGGAATCAACGACTGGCAAGAGAAGGTCCACCAGAGAGACGAATGGAGACAGATTGTATTTGCAGCAAAGAACCTCAATGGCTCGGAATGCTGAAGAAGAAGAAGAAGATTTAAATCTTAACCACATTGAACATATCCCTAACATTTATCCCTCCTAATTTCAAATTTATCATCTTTTGTCCTAACACTTCTAATTTTTGTCCCTTACGATAAAGTTCTCCGAATTCTAAATTTTTTAAAATTTTTTTAACATTCGATAAAAAAATGCTTTTTTAATCACGCTACTTGTGCTCCCGAATCAACTAATGTTCTAACTTTATTTTCCTATCTTGTACTAACATAGCTAGGATTACCATATTAATGCAATTGTTTTACCTCGGCTTGTTTTTTATTTAAAAGTTCTATTTTACTCATCCTTTGGGGTTTTTTAAAATATTTATCCCCTTTTTTGGGTCTTTTTTATCTTCCCTCCTACTGCCGATCCTATTCAGTAAGCGGGATGCCAATTTTCCCCGATTTCTGGGCCTTCTAAAAATTTTTCTGTATTTCTCCCAAAATTTCCCAATTTTCTGGTCTGCCATTTGCCTTCTTTTTGTATACTCGTTAAAAACCTCTACTATTTTGCGTATCGATGGGCCCCTTCTGTTACCACAAAAGCGAAAAATGTGCCCCGTTGGTGACATCCCCAAAAAACCCATTCGAGTTATTTGTGCTACCTTCCATGTTTCTTACATATTTCTCACTTGTCCTCTTCTATCTTGATTATTACATTTCGTTTCTTTGCACCATCTGTATTTTTTCCCGTCCTCCTCTCCATCCATGTCTTTCTGTTTCCCATTTTCCCTAGGTTCTTCAATTCTATCTTCCCAACTTTCCCACTAACTCTCGTCCTACCCTTAACCTAAACCTCCTCCCAAGCTTTCCTCTTGTATAGCGTATCTACCGCTTTTTGACAATCTTGCAGGATTCTCTCTCATAATTTAAATTTCAATCCATCACCTAATCCCCTCAACAAAAATCCCTACTACATCCGTTTCCACCCTTCTGCTCGTACATTCTGTCCTAAAAAGATTTCAGCTAAAAGATTAACCTGTCCACTGTAAACTGAACACTTTCTGTGTGTTTTGTCTAGTCTGTCGCAAAACTGAGAATGCGTGTTGTGGATCAGTAATTTCAGCATATTTTCTTGCGAGATCATCTTTAAATTCTTTCCCCGGTTTCACCTCCTGTGCCTCAACTTTCTTTTTATTCAGAAAATGGGCTTGTACTTTTTCTGTATGCCAAGTTCTTTTCTTCCATCTGTAGCTTTACTAAAATGGCAAAAGGTTTT
>JACEFZ010026245.1:2500-21767 GCA_014155875.1 Cepaea nemoralis
GATGATGTAAAGGATACGTTCTATGAGCAGCTAGACTCTGCGATCAAGGCAGTTCCAAAATCCGATTACATTTATATGCTCGGTGATTTCAATGCTCGTGTGGGCAGGGACTCGAGTTCATGGCCAGTGTGCCTTGGAAAATACAACATCGGTCGCATGAATGATAATGGGCAAAGGCTGCTGGAGCATTGCACTAGAAATGACCTATGTATTACAAACTCCTTTTTTAAAATAAAAGAGATGCATAAGGTCACATGGAAACATCCAAGATCCGGCCATTGGCATCAGCTGGACTTCATTATCACACGGAGACAACATCTGAACCATACATCATTAACTCGAAGTTACCACAGTGCTGACTGTGATACAGATCATTCTTTGGTTGTTGCAAGGGTTAGACTGAGACCAAAGAGAATCTACACAGCTAAACACAAGTCTAGCCCCAGGATTAATATTACTAACACTCACGATCCTGGAAAGTGCTTTGAATTTCAACAGCAACTTGAAGACGCTTTCAATGGTACAACAGAAAATTGTATAGTAAATGATAAATGGAGTAAACTTAAGGAAACTATTTATAAAACAGCGGTAGGGGTTTACGGCACTGTGGATCATAAGAGGCAGGACTGGTTTGCGGCAAACAGCCAGATACTGCAGCCCTTGATTGATAAAAAGAAGATAGCTCTCTTAAGAAACAAGGAAAGACCAACGCGTAACACTCTGAGTAAGCTGAAGCAAGCGAGGAAGGATGTACAAAAGGCTGCCAGGCAGTGTGCGAATGACTATTGGATCAAGTTATGTGAGTCCATTCAAACGCAAGTGATAAGGGAAACATCAGAAGCATGTATGAAGGGATAAAGAAAGTCCTGTGGTCCAATGATCAAAAGAAGTGCACCGCTGAAAACCTTGACTGGAGAAATCATCACTGATAAGAAACAGCAGATGGATAGATGGGTCGAGCACTATTTAGAGCTTTACTCAAGTGAAACCAAGCTAGCGGATGATGCCCTCAACGCCATAGAGGCGCTGTCAACTCTTGACCACCTGGACACACTTCCCACTATAACAGAAGTTAAGTGTGCTATAATTGAGCTTGCATCTGGCAAGGCTCCAGGTAAGGATGGGATTCCAATAGAGGTGATCAGGAGTGGGCAAGACACACTCACTTTACAGATCCACCAGCTAATAGAGCTATGCTGGCGAGAAGGACAAGTCCCACAGGATTTCAAAGATTCAAACATCATAACGCCGTACAAGAACAAGGGAGATCGGAGCGACTGTAACAATTATAGGGGTATCTCACTACTGTGTATTGTTGGGAAAGTATTTGCCAGAATTGTCCTGCACAGACTTCAAGTCCTGGGAGATCAAGTCTACCCCGAATCACAGTGCGGCTTCCGTCAGAACCGGTCTACCATTGACTATGATATTCTCATTGCGACAGATGCAAGAAAAATGCCGGGAACAAAATCAGCCACTGTTTATTGCCTTCATCGACCTCACAAAGGCATTCGATTTGGTCAGTCGTGAGGGTCTGTTCAAAGCACTAAAGAAGATTGGCTGCCCACCAACTCTTCTGTCCATTGTGGAATCGTTCCACACAGGCATGAAGGGTATAATCAAGTTTGATGGCTCAACTTCAGAAGAGTTTGAAATCAAGAGTGGAGTTAAGCAAGGTTGTGTACTAGCCCCCACCCTCTTTGGGATATACTTTTCACTTCTACTGAAATATGCCTTTCGTGATCAGGATGACGGTATATACATTCACTCACGCTCAGATGGTGGCCTCTATAATGCTCAGAGATTGAAGGCCAAGACCAAAATTAGCAGGGTACTAATCAGAGAGTTGCTTTTTGCGGATGATGCTGCGATTACGACCCACTCTGAGGAAGAATTACAACATCTACTATCTGCATTCTCCAATGCTTGTTCTGAATTTGGTTTAACAATTAACAAAAAGAAGACACAGATTATGTCACAAGGTGCACATGGTGTACCATCAATCTTTATTGACGACGCCGAACTGGAGATAGTAGACCATTTTACATATCTAGGATCAGAGGTAAATAGCAAATTATCTCTCGATCAGGAAATCAGCATCAGGATTGGCAAGGCAGCAACAACAATGAACATGTTAGCAAAAAGAGTCTGGGAGAACAGGAAGCTTACTGCCAAAACAAAAGTCCTTGTCTACCAAGCCTGTGTCCTTAGTACTCTTCTTTATGGCAGTGAAACCTGGACAACTTACTCACGCCAAGAGAAACGTTTAAACAGCTTTCATATGCGGTGTCTGCGAAGAATACTTGGTATTAAGTGGCAAGACAAAATCACAAATACTGAAGTATTGGAAAGATCAGGTTGTGTGACGGTGTATTGCATGCTCAATCTTCGTAGACTTAGATGGATAGGACACGTTAGGAGGATGGATGATGGTAGAATACCAAAGGACATCTTTTTTTGGGAATTACAGACGGGTAGGAGGTCTCAGGGTCGGCCTCTGCTACGATACAAAGATGTGTGTAAGCGGGACATGATTGATACAGGCATTGATAATGCACATTGGGAGCAAGTCGCCGCTGAACGTGTTGCATGGAGGGCAAATATCAGAAATGGAATAAAGTCAAAGGAGAAAATTATTGCAGAAAAGTCACACACCAAGAGTTTGAGACGTAAGATGGTGCATGATGGTGGAAATGACCACGTGTTCACATGCACCCACTGTGAACGGACATTTACAGCGCAAATTGGCCTTATCAGTCACACTCGCTACCGCCATAGTTAAAAGTTATTATGCCTTTTTAAAGCACAAACTATCGTCTGTCAAGACGTCAAGGTGTGAATGATATATATATATATATATATATATATATATATATATATATATATATATATATATATATATATATATATATATATATATATATATATATATATATAATGAAAAGTGAAAAGTGGGGTAAACTTAAGGAAACTCTTTATAAAACTGCGGTAGGGGTTTACAGCACTGTGGATCATAAGAGGCAGGACTGGTTTGACTTGACACCCAGACTCTGCAGCCCTTGATTGATAAGATGAATATAGCTCTCTTAAGAAACAAGGAAAGACCAACGCGTAATATGTCGACTATTGCTATATGTTACGGTGCTCGCCCTGCTTTGGACCCCCAGGCAAGTGCAGTGCCGGGCCCTATGCCTCGTCAGGGTCTAACCACAGCTATTGGAGGTCCTTCTCAGATGTCCTGTGGAACCAAGAGGTCTGACAATAGAGCGTCTAGTAGTACCAAACAAAGACTTAAAATAATGCACTGGAATGCAGAGGGTGTCAGCAAGAAAAGAATAGAACTAGAGAACATCTTGGCCCAAGAAAATGTTAGCGTATGCTGCTTGCAAGAAACACACCTCAACGAAAATATAGCATTCAAAATCAGAGGCTACCAGTGTTACCGATCTGACCGAAAGGACAGGCGAAAGGGTGAGATACTGACCCTTGTCAAAAATAATATCCCTGCTTTCCAAATTGAAGTTTACATGTAAGGGGCTGAGTATCAGGCGCTTAAACTTAAGACAAACAATACAGACCTTCACCTGATCAATTACTACTGTCCAAATGACCGCCCACAAGCACTGGACACACTACCATTAAAAGGAAAAATGATTGTGTGTGGTGATCTTAACAGTCACTCCCAGAGCTGGGGCTATGATCACATGGAACAGAGAGGAGAGAGACTGGAAGACTGGCAAGATGAGAATAGATTCATCTTGATTAACAAGCCGTCTGACTCACATACCTTCTACACGAGATCATGGCACACCACAACTACACCTGACCTGGCTTTTCATTCACCAGACCTATAGTCGAACATTAAAAGAATTGTTGGGAAACAGCTAGGTGGCAGTGACCATTGGCTAGTCTTTCTAACTGTAGAAAATGAGCTTGTAAGTGAAAGCAACACTCACTCGAGGTGGAACTACAAGAAAGCAGACTGGGCAGTGTACAAGCTTCACATCAGCATACTGGTTAGAAACCTGAACACTGAGAGCGACATAAATATAGTAGTTGAAGAGTTTGAGAAATGCATACTGCAGGCAGCATGAGAAACAGTAATAAGAGAAACCCGTAAACATTATAAACCTACTGGAGAAGTGAACTAGAACAGTTGCGTAATGGTGTGGAAGTGTGTAGAAGGCAAGCAGAAGCCAACCCCTGCCAAGAGAACCACAATAAATACCAGCATGCAAAAGCCAAATTTCAAAGGGCCCAGCTGCAGGCTAGACGGAAAAGCAGGCAGGTGAAAACAGAGTCACTGAACTTTGAAGGAGACACAAGGAAGTTGTGGAAGCTAATAAAACAGCTTAACGATAAGGGTTCAGGGAGAAACTCAAAAATTGCACTACATAAATACGGAAACATCTTAACAGAAAGCAAGCAGCTGACCATTTTGCGGACTCATTCGCACAAGATAACAATATAGAAATTAGTCCAGAGAAACAACAGGAGATTCGAGAGAAATGGCAACATACAGGACAGAAGGAAATAGTACATGAGGTTATGGAGGTACTTATCACAATCAGTGAACTGGAGCTAGCAATATCAACACTGAAAATGAGAAAGTCACCAGGAGCTGATGGTATCTCCAATGAAATGATCAGAAACCTAGGAACAGAGGCCAAAGCAAAGCTGTTACAGATCTTCAATAACACCTGGAACTTAGGTAGTGTCCCACAAGCCTGGAGAGAAGCAATCATGATACCCCTCCTAAAATCTGGGAAAGATAGTTCCATTGTCTCCAGCTACATACCAATTAGCCTCACCAGCTGTTTCTGCAAAACACTGGATTGCATCATCAATCACAGACTACAGTGGTACATTGAAAGTGAAAACATCCTTGTGCCACAACAGGCTGGCTTTAAGCAGTATTACTCTACGGAAGATCAGACAACCTATCTCTCTCAAGAAGTTGAGGATGTATTCCAAGAGAAGAAGCTGGTACTTGCGGCATGGATAGATCTGAAGAAAGCCTTTGACAATGTCTGGAAAGAAGGTCTTATGAAGAAACTGAGAAACCGTAAAGTCAATGGAAAAATGTACAAGTGGGTGAAATCATACTTGCACAACAGAAGAGCCCGAGTGAAGATAGACGGTCCCAAGATTAAGAAAGTACTATTGCGTCACGGTGTTCCGCAGGGTGGAGTCTTGGCCCCCACACCTTTTCTAATCTTCATCAATGATCTTGTTGCTAATCTACCCGATGGAATTAAAGCGGCAATGTACGCTGATGACCTGGTTTTGTGGAGCACAAATGAACATACATCAGTGGCCGGCCACCATATTGCTACAGAAAGCTGTAGATACATTTGTTGCATGGGCGGATAGATTTTACTGTGGCGAAGTGGTCAAGCCGTTTGACTCGTGCTCTGAAAGTTGTGGGTTCGATTCCGGGCCGCACCTTTCAGTTTACGAGTTAAATGTTTCGGAGACTCCTGTGGGTCGTCGCTAAAAGCTACGGAGTTCGTGCTTTGTGCGACGCTTTCCGTGCTGCGGAAAGAGACCGAGCCATATGGGATAAAACCCGGTGCAATGAAGTCGACCCTGTCGACTTTTAAGCGACTTTTTTAGTGGTTAATAGCAAATTATCCATAGATCAGGAAATCAACATCCAGATTGGTAAGGCAGCATCAGCAATGAACAGGTTAAGAAAAAGAGTCTGGGAGAACAGGAAGCTTACTGCCAAAACAAAAGTCCTTGTCTATCAAGCCTGTGTCCTTAGTACTCTTCTTTATGGAAGTGAAGCCTGGACAACTTACTCACACCAAGAGAAACATTTAAACAGCTTTCATATGCGGTGTCTGCGAAGAATTCTTGGTATTAAGTGGCAAGACAAAATCACAAATACTGAAGTATTGGAAAGATCAGGTTGTGTGACGGTTTATTCCATGCTCAGTCTTCGTAGACTTAGATGGATAGGACATCTTAGGAGGATAGATGATGGTAGAATACCAAAGGACATCTTTTTTGGTGAATTACAGATGGGTAAGAGATCTCAGTGTCGGCCTCTACTACGATACAAAGATGTGTGTAAGCGGGACATTATTGATACAGGCATTGACAATGCATATTGGGAGCAATTCGCTGCTGAACGTGTTGCATGGAGGGCAAATATCAGAAATGGAATAAAGGCAAATGAGAAAGTTAATGCAGATAAGTCACACACCGAGAGTGTGAGACGTAAGATGGTGCATGATGGTGGAAATGACCACGTGTTCAAATGCATCCAATGTGGACAAACATTTACATCACGAATTGGCATTACCAGTCACATTCGCTACCAGCATGGGTAATTGTTATTATGCCTTTTTGAAGCACAAACTATCGTCTGTCAAGACGGCAAGGTGCCTTTGATCTCTCTCTCTCTCTCTCTCTCTCTCTCTCTCTCTCTCCTCTCTCTCTCTCTCTCTCTCTCTCTATATATATATATATATATATATATATATATATATATATATATATATATATATGTATGTGTGTGTGTGTGTGTGTGTGTGTGTGTGTGTGTGTGTGTGTGTGTATTTCCATTGTTTGGTGGATGCGCATAACATTTGTCAGTGTGTGTGTGTGTATGTGTAGTGTGTGGGTGTGGGGACGTCACAGTTATATTTTAGTGAGGGGTGTTCACATTAAATTTAATTCTACTCCTCTCTTCTCATTACTCCTACGAGTTTCTGTTTTGTTGTTGTTATTGTCCACCATCATAATCATCATCCTCTTCATCCTCATCATCATCGCCACGTTCTACTTCTTCTTGTCCGATTATGTCATGTAGGCAAGCCATCCATATGTTTCTGATATACAGGTTACTAAATAAATGATTTAATGACCTCATTCCTCTATGTACTATTCAACTCGGGAGCTGCACTAGTTCAGTGGCTAACGCGCCTGCCTGCCGACCCTGTAGTCATGTGTTTGAACCCCATTCAGGCGGAGTTTTAACACTGACACGGGATCCCAGATTAACCAAGTCTGAAATTGGTACAGGAAATGTCTTGGGAAGTAAAGACTGACAGGCGTGATACTGACCAACTAAGCCACCGAGCGCCGATAGGTCTCTAACAACACAGGGCAAGCACCATATATCCAATAACCTCAATGCGTGTATAAGGATCGTGTTCTTACTGCAACAATTATTCAATGTACTACTTACTATAACCAGTATCCAATGTATTACTTACTTTAACCATTATTCAATGTATTATTTTAAACAGTATTCAATGTATTATTTACTTTCACCATTATTCAGTGTATTACTTAATGTAACCATTATTCAATGTATAACCTACTTTAACCATTGTTCAATGTCTTACTCTACCCATTATTCAATGTATTACTTACTGCAACTATTAGTAAATACATTACATACTTTAATCATTATTCAAAGTATTACTTACTGTAACTATTATTCAATGTAATACTTACTTTAACCATTATTCAATGTATTACTTTAACCATTATTAAATGTATTACTTACCATAACCATTATTCAATGTATTACTTACTTTAACCATTATTCAATATATTACTTACTTTTAACATTATTCAATGTATTATTTTAAACATTAGTCAATTTTTATTTGCTTTTGCCATTATTCAATGTTTTACTTATTTTAACCATTATTCAATGTATTACTTACTGTAACCATTATTCAATATATTACTAACTGTAACCATTATTCAATGTGTTATTTACTTTAACCATTATTCAATGCATTACTTACTATCACACGATTTTCTTACGATAAGGGCGTGTGATGGTTGTTGTCTAGGTAACGATACTCCTGGTGTGTCAATTGAGCTCTCTCACTGTCTTACACTATGACTCACCCCCGCAGTGCACATTCACCAGTCAGTAAACAAGATCGATTTGGCGCACATAATCTTTTAATCCAGAAAGAACACGGACAGACGGAACATGTTTATACATCCAGAAACAATGTAATCCATAGAATATAAATATCCTCCTCACAATTTAACCAGCACACATCACTGTCTTCTCACGGCCTGCTGAATCTCAAATTCACAAGACCTTTAGTCCAGCTAATATCCACGGCTGGATCTCACACAATACGACCCACCCACTGGGTCGGAGCCTCTGCTCACTATGTAACCCACTCTGGGTTTTAGGACTGCATTCACAGCTCGGAGAATCACACAACACAGTTCTCCGTCGACTCCCGACTCGTTCGGTGTCTAAAACTCAACTCCCTTAAACGACCTGACCCGCAGTCGGTCTCTTCTCTCACTGACTCAAGTCTCCTGACTTCACACAACACTCAACTGTCTTTCGCGCCATCCACCCTAGGGGTTTTTCTCTACCCTCACTATTTTATTTCTCAGGACTGGCTGTTTTTCTCATAGCCAGATCAGTCACTTTACTGTCTCCCACTTTCATCCATTCTTTCTCATGCCCGGTCACTCAACTCACTGTCAATGACCCAGGCTTATGTCATCACCCCCCCTCTTAAAAGAAAACTTCGTTTTCAAATATTGGGAGACTAAACTTACTAAACATATGACCCAGACATATTGCCTGGGTAGCCCTAAGTATGGCTCCATCTCACTTTAGCTACCACCCTAAATAATACCTCAAATGCTCATAGTACACTCCCATATTCCCCACACATAAATACAAACAACTTTCTCTCTTGTATCCCAATACATGACTAAAACATGGCATAGTAATAAATATATCATCTAAAACATCATGTTTGTGTACCCGCAGGTCTCTTACTACTTCACGACCACACAATACTATTTGTGTACCGACCCTATATCAGGTGGTTCTGTTCTTGCATTAACCCTCCTCTGATTCCTGTCGATACTGTGTCTACCTTTCATGTACCCATGACTCATGGTACCTCTACAATTACAACATCTGTTTGCTATCCCTAGCCCTGGGTCAGTAATGTCGCGAACACTCTTTTTACCTGACTCAATTTTCCTATCTGCATATTGCACCGTTACACTTGAGTCTCTGTTTAGTCTGAACTCTTTATTCAATCTTGGCCCATATATCTGGCACCTTTCTTTCTGCTGCATACGCCTTATGCCTATGTGCCCTGCACATGCACTATCCTGAGCTGTTGTAGTATATCGGTCTCTATGTGCTAAAGGTACTGCTCCTTGCCCACGTGCAGTTCCACTATCTGAAAAGCGGCGAGTGAGAACATTGTTCTTCCTCTCGAAGCACCATCTACCCTTCCCTGACTGACTATGTCTCACTTTACCACACCCTTGGATACATTTGTCCAGAGTAGTATCTTGTCTCTGGGATTCCCTACAGCTATATTTCCGGTATAATGGCGACGCGATGACTCGTTGTCTTGAGGGAGACGCTGTTCAGTGTTTTTCTGTGGATTCCCTATGGAAATCCCGTGAAATTCGTGTGGATAGTGTTTTTCCTTTGGATTATGTGATGTTATTTCGTGTTCGTTAATTGGAAGCTTCAAAAGAAGCCACGGAAGGCAGGTGGTGGATGAAATTATGAGGGCAGCCGACAGATATTTGTTGGTTATGGTCTCGAGTTTCGCGACGGCAAGCTTTCTCTCTTTCGAGAGACACTGATTGCGGTCACCCGGCCAGTATGGTCACTGCCATAGTGGAAAGCAACGGCAAACTACCTCTTTGAAATTGCCTAGTTTATTATGATTCGCCTAAAGACTGATCATCGCAAGACAAGGACAGAGACATTAAAATTAGGAACATGGAACGTTAGGACGTTAAACAACGACGGAAAATTAGAGAACATAACACAAGAAATTCAAAGAGAAAAAATTAATATATTAGGTATGTGCGAAACGAGATGGACAGGAGCAGGCATCAAGATACATAAAGATTTTAAGATTATTTATTCTGGAGGTGAGGATCGACATAGGGGAGAGGCAATAATTTTGGACCGGAAAACATCAACGTCTGTTCAGGGATATTGGGCCGTGTCGGACAGAGTATTACTAGTTAAATTGAGTGGCAGACCTTTTAACATAAATGTTATTCAAGTATATGCCCCAACAGGAGAGTCTAGTGAAGATAGTGTAGAGGAATTTTATAATGACATAGAGTCTGCCTTAAAGAAATGTAAAAACTCAGAAATAAACATCATAATAGGGGACTTCAATGCAAAAGTAGGAAATCAAGGGGATAGATACACAGTAGGAAACTATGGTTTAGGAGAGAGAAATGAAAGAGGATACAGACTAGTAGAGTGGGCAAAAGAACAGGAAATGATTGTAGGAAACACCTGGTTCAAACAACACCCTAGAAGATTATGGACATGGAGGAGTCCTGATAGCAGGATTAGAAACCAGATTGACTACATTCTCATTAGCAGAAGATTTAGAAACGCCCTAACAGTAGCAAAAACAGTTCCCAGTGCTGATTGTTATAGTGACCACAGATTACTCACAGGAACATTGAGGATAAAGTTGAAGAAAGTCAAGTATACAACAGGGAACACTAAATATGATTTGTGTACATTGAGTAATGACAAGGAAATACAAAACAAATTCAACATAGAAGTACAGAACAGATTTGAAATATTGTCTGATCTAGAGATCCTATTCCAGGATGTGGATGATCAATGGGAAATGTTAAAGAATTCAATCAATGTGGCTGCAGAAACAACTATTCCAAAATTAAAGAAGGTGGGTCGTAAGAAATGGATGACTGAGGAAATTTTACACTTAATGGAAACAAGAAGACTCAACAAAAATAATCCTGCCAAATATGAAGAAATTCACAGACAAGTCAGAATATTATGTAGGAAGGCAAAAGAATCATGGCTTGAGGAAAAGTGCTTAGAAATTGAAAAACAACACAACAGTCAAAATACCAAATTAGTGCACAAAAGAATTCAGGAACTTACTAATAAAAGAACAAGTACATCAACAGGCTGTCTAAAAACTAAAGATGGCAAAATCATAATAGAAAAAGATCAGATTCTACATGTATGGACAGATTATGTGAAAGACCTGTATAATGATAACAGAGAGGAACAGTATGCTATTAGATTTAATAATGAAGGACCAGCAATTTTAAAGATGGAGGTTCAAAATGTTCTTAAGCATATGAAAGCTGGCAAGGCCCCCGGTGCAGATAACATCACAACAGAAATGATTAAAGCTTTAGAAGAATTTGGACTAGAGCAAGTCACTAGACTGCTGAACACATTATATGATACTGGAGATATACCTTCTGAATTATGTAATTCTGTATTTATTGCAATCCCAAAGAAATCAGGAACCTTAGAATGTGATCAACATAGAACAATTAGTATAATGAGTCACATCACAAAGATTTTGTTACGAATTATCATGCAAAGAGTGAGGAAGAAAATACAACCTGAAATAGGGGAAGAACAATGTGGTTTTGTAGAAGGAAAGGGTACAGTAAATGCTGTGTATATGCTGCGAACAGTTATTGAACGTGCTTTAGAAGTAAACAAGGATATACATCTTTGCTTTATTGACTACACAAAGGCTTTTGATAGAGTTAGACATGTCAACATTGTGGATATGCTTGCAGATCTACAAATTGATGGGAAAGACATTAGACTTATAAAAAACATATATTGGAAACAACAAGCTGCCATAAGAATTGATAATGAAGTAGGACAATACCAACCTATTAAGAGAGGTGTTAGGCAGGGATGTGTAATGTCTCCAGATCTTTTTTCCCTATACAGTGAAAATATTTTCAGAAATGTAGAAGACCTAAATGGAATCAGCATTGGAGGACGAAACATAAATAACATTAGATATGCAGATGATACAGTATTGATTGCAGACAATGCACAGGATCTGAAACAATTAGTAGACGCTGTGGTTGTACACAGTGAGCAGCTGGGGTTGGAATTAAATTGTAGGAAGATCACAGGTTATGGTCGTCACTAGGAAGAACGAAGTATCACAATGTAATATACAAGTAAATGGGAATATTCTTCAACAAGTGAATCGGTTCAATTATCTCGGAACAGTCATAACATCTGATGGCAGATGCCTTGAAGAGATTAGAACAAGAATCGCCATTGCGAAAGTAGCCTTTAGCAAGATGAAAAACATTCTAACCAATAAAATGATGTCAATTGAAACAATAAAAAGAGTGTTGAGGGGATACATAGAGCCTGTTCTTTTGTATGGATGTGAAACTTGGACAATGTGCAGTCAAGCTGAAAAACATCTGATGGCTGCAGAAATGTGGTTTCTGAGGAAAATGCAAAGAATACCATGGACAGATAGAAAAACCAATGACCAAGTACTACAAGAGACAAATGAAAATCGTAGATTGATTAGAGAAATTAGACGTAGACAGTCAAAATGTTTTGGACATGTTATGAGAAGAAATGGACTGGAGAACTTAGTGACAACTGGCAAGATCGAGGGGAACAGACCAAGAGGAAGACCGAGAGGAAAATACCTGGATGGCTTGGCCACATGGCATGGACGAGACAGGAACACTGAGCTGATCCATGACTCTGGTGATCGAGTGAAATGGCGAATCATGACCGCCTACGCTTTCCGGCATGGCACATGATTGATTGATTGATATTTGAGATCCATTCTCACCTGCTCAGCTGTCCTATTGTTGTCCTCTGTGTCTACTTCAAGTGCCACTTTTTCTTCAGCTATACTCTCTAATTTAGGTTTTCTTTTTGTAACTACCCCGTTACTACTTAAACTATGTTTCTGGTCCCAATAAACTACTTCTTCTTCTGTACAATCTTTAACTCCTGCTACATTTCCTATGATCAAATCCGCCACTGGTGCGTCCAGAACACACGCTGTCACTCTTCCTGTGATATATGGTGTTTTCACTGTTATCATGGCTAATGGGTAGAATTCTACTGTCCCATTAAATGTTATGGATCTAATCTTTTCCCCTGTATAATCCGAGGGATGCACTAAACTCTTTTTAACACCGATGGACGTACATCCGGAATCCCTAATTGTTAACGCTGGCCTATCATTAACAAATCCATGGTGCATCTTCAGACTTCCTCCTTCATGCACTGCTGATCATGCTTTAACTGTGTCACCACATATTAAGACTGGCTGACCGTCTTTTTCAAAAAGAGGTTTGCACCCACTACAATCTTCATTGTTCATCGTCTCAATTACTTGCGCTGCATTTGAGTGCTCTGTTTCTCTCATCCTACATTGATGGCTGACATGCCCCTTCTTTCCACATTTGAAACAGATGATCTCCTTCCTTGCGTTACTTGTTGGCTGACTGGATTGTTGTGCATCACACTGTGCTGCCTTGTGTCTCCAGCTCCCACAATTCCAACATCCGGCATAATTTGGACGTCTCTGGAAATTCCCTCTTCTATATGGGTACCGTCCTACTCTACCAACATTGTTTCCTCTTCTGCTTTCCTCACTTTGACCCTTAGATGATAGTTCTAGTTTTCGAAGTGCAATTTCAGCTTCCATCTTAATCTTCTCTTTCTCGATTTCCACCGCATTTATTTGTTTTAACTTTTCAAGTTCCATTTGTGTCTCTCTCTCTTCCTGTAGACGCTTGTTTTCTATTTCAGCTAACTTTACTTCCTGTAGGCGTTTGTTTTCCATTTCAGCTAGTTTTACTTGTGTCTCTTTCACTTCCTGTAGACGCTTTGCCTCGCGTTCATTATGCCTCTCCTCTCTTTCCGTCTGTTTTTGTTCTTTTGCTTCTGCATACTCCTGTAACTCTTTACCTTTCAGGCCTATTCGTTCACCTGCTTCAATATATTCCATTAAAGTAGGCATCTTGTACTTGTGGACACGTTGCTGTCTGTCAGCCAACTATAAATGTGACGACTCTGCTGTTAGTCTTTGTGTCACTTCCCTAAGTACACCAGCACTCCCTGTGTACGTAAATTCGAAGTGCTAAAATATCACTCTGTACTCACCCAGTCACTCTATAAGCACTAGGTAGTGAGGGGGGAAGTATCACCTATACTCCCTCGCATATATATCTATGACCACAAGTTCATAAAGTCCCTGGAAATATTGTTAAACACACATATAAATACATATACAAACAAATGGATGATAACAGTAAGTGGTGCCTATAAACCGCTAGACGCATAGGCTAGTGACACGCATACAGATGATTACAAAGAAATAAAAACCACTAACATTGACATGCCCATGTAAAAACACAACTGTGCGCGTAATATATAAATATAAACTGACACCGACCACTAGACAGTAGAAATGACGAAAGATCACAATAATAACATATATCCGACCACAACAAATATCATATGTAAATATAACGAAAAGAAGAAAGAGAAAGGGAAAAAATTATAGCATAAAAATATACACAAATCTGACGTCAGACAACTCGGCTCTAGATATTGGTTAGGACTATTCCAACGCCACTGCACGACACGCTAACTCATTAACGTTTTCCTTACAAACCAATATCTTAAGCACCAGAAATACCCACGTTTCACAAGGCCTATCCTGATGTGGAGAGATCGCAAAAAGTGCCTATCAACAACTACATGTAATAACATATCCATATATATATATATATATATATATATATATATATATATATATATAGATATATATATATATATATATATATATATATATATATATATATATATATATATATATATATATATATATATATATATATATATAATATATATATATATATATATATATATATATAAGTAGACAAACGATCACGACAGTTAAGACGATCAGAGAGCAAACAAAATGTCCAACTGGTTGGCCGATAAATATTTCCTTATTAATCCGTCGCCAAAAGTTCTTATTTTGCTGTTAATAGTGTTTAATAGTTTCCCACACTATGCTGAAAATGTCTACGACGCTAGTTTCCAAAGCGACTTATCGACTTGTTGAGTGGTTCCTGAATTTCACATGGTGATCATAAATTCCAACTGTCGACAAAAGTTGAAGATGACAGTGATTATACAAAATGTTCTGTCTCAACACAGTCCGTAACGTTATTGTACTTTCTCTGGACGTGGTGACACCACAGTAATAATCCAAACGTCTTTATACTATCGTTGTGGAGATGGCGCTTCGCTTGTATCATTTATGTGATAGACTCACGTTTAAAGGCAAAGTTCAGCAACAAAAAAAAAAAAATAATGCCACCAAATATCCAGCGCTATAAATTTGTTATATATAAATCCTTATTGGCAAAGAAATACGACCATGGTTGCGATGAAGCCACGTTAAAATGTTTGCTCGTAACAGAATAATGATGAGAAAGGGCTTGAACAAAGGCGAACATAAAGTCTGGCTGTCTTTCAAAACAACCTTGTTTTGTTCATTCACAATGAGTCATCTTGACCACAATAGGCCGTGGAAATTTTCCTGTATACCTTTACTCCTTCCACCCCCAACTCACAATGTCACCTCAATTTCTCTTTATCACCCTCAGTGAAAAATTTCTCCGTAAAAACAGTTTCCACACAACCTTGACAGCCCCACCCGGCTGCTCTTTTAACTCCGTGGAAAGTCACACTTAATCTGTCTGTAAAATGCCCGGCAACTTTTCCTTCATACACGAACACTTTCCACTTCTGCCCCCGCACGGCTGTGGTAGGGGTAACGTAACTCTCCCCCGTCTTTCACTCTTTCCGGTGAATCCTCGACTGTCAATTTTCTCTGTTTTACAATTCTCTTACCTCTCCCTTCCCGAGAGAGTTCACTGTCCTCAGTACCTTTACCTGTACTCTCTATTAGCGCCGCTCCGCCTCGTCTTTTAACGGCGTCGACAAATCTTGACCAGTCAACTTGCAACAACACAGTACGTTCCCTCACCACACACACCTGTCAACATCTTTGATTCTCAATCCTGTCTTTATCACCGACAGCGATGTCCTACACACACGTAGGACTGACTTCTTCTTGTCGCAAACAACTCACTGTCCACACGACATTTCATCTGTGCTGTCTGCTGGCGCTTCAGTCTCTTGACCTATAAACACATGCGCCTGCCCTCTCTCAGTTGATCTGTGACGTGTCTTCATGCGCGCTGACAGTCTTTCCCGATGTGCGGTCTTACACACACACACGCAGGATATTCTCACCACCTTCTGGATTAATCCTGGTTTTCCGTTAACTGGTTGCTAGCAAATTTACCTGTCCTGAACTTGACGTGAACTGTCTGTGTTTATCTGGCGCCCACAAAAAAGAGTTCACATTAACCTCTTGAAGCAACGATATCCAAATTGTCACGGTTTGTTAGTTTGATGGAACGAAGTCACCAGCTAATAACTCCTCTCTCAGCGAAGAGCCCACAGATAATTCACTGGGTTTCTTGAACGGACGAAGCCTCCCAGATTATCACACGAATTTCTTACGATAAGGGCGTGTGATGGTTGTTGTCTAGGTAACGATACTCCTGGTGTGTCAATTGAGCTCTCTCACTGTCTTACACTATGACTCACCCCCGCAGTGCACATTCACCAGTCAGTAAACAAGATCGATTTGGCGCACATAATCTTTTAATCCAGAAAGAACACGGACAGACGGAACATGTTTATACATCCAGAAACAATGTAATCCATAGAATATAAATATCCTCCTCACAATTTAACCAGCACACATCACTGTCTTCTCACGGCCTGCTGAATCTCAAATTCACAAGACCTTTAGTCCAGCTACTATCCACGGCTGGATCTCACACAATACGACCCCCCCACTGGGTCGGAGCCTCTGCTCACTATGTAACCCACTCTGGGTTTTAGGACTGCATTCACAGCTCGGAGAATCACACAACACAGTTCTCCGTCGACTCCCGACTCGTTCGGTGTCTAAAACTCAACTCCCTTAAACGACCTGACCCGCAGTCGGTCTCTTCTCTCACTGACCAAGTCTCCTGACTTCACACAACACTCAACTGTCTTTCGCCCCATCCGCCCTAGGGGTTTTTCTCTACCCTCACTATTTTATTTCTCAGGACTGGCTGTTTTTCTCATAGCCAGGTCAGTCACTTTACTGTCTCCCACTTTCATCCATTCTTTCTCATGCCCGGTCACTCAACTCACTGTCAATGACCCAGGCTTATGTCACTTACTGTAACCATTATTCAATGTATTACTTACTTTAACCATTATTCAATATATTACTAACTGTAACCATTATTCAATGTATTATTTGCTCTACCCATTATTCAATGCATTACTTACTCTAACCATTATCCAATGTACTAAATACTTTAAACGGTATCCAGTGTATTACTTACTTTAACCGTTATTAAATGAATTGCTTACTTTAACCGTTATTAAATGTATTACTTTAACCATCATCCAATGTATTACCTACTTTAACCATTATCCAATATATTACATACTTTAACCATCATTCAATGCCTTACTTTACCCATTATTCAATGTATTACTGTTGTCATTATTCAATATATTATTTACTGTAACTACTATTCAACGCATTACTTACTTTAACCATTATTCAATTTATTACTTGAACCGTTATTCAGTGTATTACTTTCTTTCACAATTATTCAATGTATTACTGTCTTAAACAGTTATTCAGACTGTTATTAAATGTATTACTTACTCTAACCGTTATTTAATGCTTTATTTACTTTAATCAATGTTAAATGTATTATTTTATGTAACCATTAATCAATGTTCCGTGTCCCTGGTCGAGGGGTTCCGTAACCCTGAATACTCTCGTGGTTGACGTGAGCGCACGAGAATTGGAAGCAGTTCGAGTCGCGCCAGTGACTTATGAGAGTATGGAGCAGGTCGCTCAGAAAGCAATGGCAAACTACTGAGCGTAATCTTGCCAAGAAATCAACAATCAGCTGAAAGATGCTGATATTGACAGCGATGTCCTGTAAAGGATATGCAAACATTAATCAATGTATTACTTACTTTAACCATTATTCAATGTATTATTTACTTTAACCATTATTTCATGTATTATGTTAACCAGTATTCAATAAATTACTTACTGTAACCATTATTCAATGTATTACTTACTGGACCCAGTATTAAATTTATAACGTAGTTTAACCATCATTAAAAGTATCACTTACTTTAACCATTAATCAACGCATTACTTATTTTAATCGATAGTAAATGTATTGCTTACTGTAACTGTTATTCAATGTATTACTTACCTTAACCATTATTCGGTGTATTACTTACTCTAAACATTATTCAAGGTATTACTTACTTTAACAATTTTTCAATGTATTGCTTATTTTAACCATTATTAAATGTATTACTTTCTCTAACAATTATCCGATGCATTGCCTACTTTATTCACTGTTTAATGTATTACTTACATTGCCGGCACTGTGGCTTTAGGGTAGTGAACTCGTTTAACAACTCCCCGACATACTGAGTCTAGGGTTCGAAATCAGCCGCAAACCATTTGGAAACAAACCATTTGGAACAAACCATTTGGAAACAAACCAGTTGGAAACAAAGCATATGGAAACAGACCGTTTTGCTATAATTTCAATGGTATGAGGCTACAGAAAGCAATGACAAACTAGTGAACTAATCACACACAAACAGCTAATAAATGCTGGTGTTGATTGCGACGTACTATAAAGAACACGCAGTTAACCACTGTTCTTAGCCGGGGTGGTATAGTGGTTAACACGCGTGTATGTCATTCGTAGGTTCGAATCCACAATTCACCAGTAAATCACAAACAGTCAAAACAAGACCTTCTGTAATGGGCGTGCAACAAACATAACTTACTTTAATAATTATTTATTCAACGACTGTATAAGACCAACAACGAACAGGTTAAGAAAAAGAGTCTGGGAGAACAGGAAACTTACTGCCAAAACAAAAGTCATGGTTTATCAAGCCTGTGTCCTTAGTACTCTTGTTTATGGCGGTGAAGCCTGGTAAACTTACTCACACCAAGAGAAACGTTTAAACAGCTTTCATATGCGGTGTCTGCGAAGAATTCTTGGTATTAAGTGGCAAGACAAGATCACAATTGCTGAAGTATTGGAAAGATCAGGTTGTGTGACGGTGTATTCCATGCTCAGTCTTCGCAGACTCAGATGGATAGGACACGTTAGGAGGATGGATGGATGGTTGAATACCAAAGACATCATTTTCCGTGAATTACAAATGGGAGAGAGATCTCAGGGTCGGCCTCTACTACGATACAAAGATGTGTGTAAGGTAGAACATGATTGAATTTACAAGGCAATTTGAGGGGGGCAAAAAAAAATTGGGGAGCAAAAAACCGCAAAAGGG
>JACEFZ010026246.1:0-17500 GCA_014155875.1 Cepaea nemoralis
TTCTGTGCCAAAAGTGTGCCTAGGATATGTACATTACAGTAAATCGTGTGGGTGGATTGAATTGAGAAGTTTTTAAGGTGTGAAATTGAAAACTGTAAGAAGTCTGAGAAATGCTTTTCTAGCGACCAGCTGTATTTTCCGTATTGGATAAAGTGGGGTTCTTTGGACTCCAGGATGGTGGAGTGAACCTTGGCCGAACCAGAAGCATAGTACAAATGCTACTAGTTCTCATTTGGAGTGGCTGATTCATTGGCACAGGATGAAAAGGATTCATATTGATGTAAGAGCCGAGTTTCCTTATTATTATTTGCTCTCCAAGTTTAAGGCAACCTCAACATTATAGAACTCCAATGAGTGACAATGTATATAAGAGGATGGCCTGGCCAACACCAATGTACCTACTACTCAAGTAAATGCACTGGCTGAGTCCTACCTTCATGGCTAGTTGTTAAGGTCAGGAGAAGGGTTATGAACATTGTCAAAACCTGGCAGTTATCCAGATGGACATTTACAAAACTTGGATTGTTTCCACCTGGACATTTTTAATACCTGAACTTTATCCATGAGGACATTTTTAAAACCTGAACGGTATCATCGTGGATATTTTTCACTGCCTGAAACTTATTACCATAGATATCTGCCCGTCGTTTATCATTTATGGATAATTTCCATCCTTGACTAGTATCATTATGGATATTTAGAACTCTTGAAGTTTATCTGCCCTATGGATATGTATAATTTATAACCTTTGAAGTTTAACAGTGGATATTTATAACGTCTGACCTTTATCTGAACGATGGACATTTATAACTCCTGAAGTTTATCTGCCCTGTGGATATTTATAACTTCTGAGGAAATTTATTATCAGGGATATTTCACCGCTTGAGGAATGTTGCACTGGATACTCCCAATTCCGGAACATTTAGCCGAATGAATATGTGCACCTTGGGAACTTATTAACCTGGCTAGTTCTACTCCAGTGACTTGAACATGAACATTCGTAAAGGGAATATTATGGACCATAGACTGTAGGAACCATAGTGTTTTAGTTTGTGAAAAGACTTTATGGTATTAGGTATGAACTCTGTGTTCCTGATATTTCTCTGAGTGGATGTTGTTGAAGGAAGAGATAATATTGGTTGGATACTGGCTGAGAACATCAGTGAGAAAGGCATGATTAATATAGATTATTAATATTATTTTGATGTGGGTTTTTATTATGTGAATATTCATTATGTGTATTTGAGATATTACGTAATCATGGCGTCAACTAGTAAAGACGTTGGACCAAATAAGAGAAGAATCACAGAAGAATTAAGAAGTTTTCAAGACATGTGGACTATAAACTATTTTTTGTTCGTGAAAATTAAAACAAAGCCCATATACTTGATATTCAACGAATTTGTTTCTGTCTTGAAATAGTATAACATCAAACGGCACTACGAGACTAAACATGCAAATAAGTTTTATACAAAGGGCAATTTCGACAAGACCAAGTAAATGACTTTTAAAAAAATTCTGCATAACAAAGGATATTTACTAGAGCGGGTTCAGAGTCAACATGCTATGTAAAAGCTACGCAGTTATGCAGTAGCCAGGATACTAGCAAACAAATCGAAGCCATATTCAGATGATGAAATGGTTAAGGAATGTTTGGGGAGCGTCGTTGAAATTCTGTGTCCAGAAAAGAAGAAGGATTTCTCAAAAATAAGTCTGTCTCGTCAGACTATTACTAGGCGTGTGGACGACATTGGAAAACATATAGAAGATAATTTGAAAATTCGAGCATCCAAGTTTATATTTTATGCTCTAGCAGTGGATGAAAGCACAGATATGGCAGATACTGCCCAACTGGCAATTTTTATCAGGGGTGTTGATGTCCATTTTAAAAAGACACAAGAATTAGCGGCACTGTATCCACTTAAGGACACTGCTAAGTCACGAGATTTGTTAGAAGCAGTTACATCGACATTGAATCGCTTTTCGTTACAACTTAACAACTTATCGGGCTTAACAACGGATGGTGCTCCAGCAATGGTTGGGAAACACGAAGGTTTAGTAAAATTGATTGAAAATGAGGCCTCCAAAGTCGGTAATACTTCTATGGTAAATTTTCATTGCAGTATTCATCAGGAGAATTTATGTTCGAAGTCCCTCAAAATGAACCATGTCATGAAAGTGGTTGTCAAGACATTGATCTTCATTAAGTCGAACGGGTTGAATCACCGTCAGTTCCAAGAATTTCTAGTCTTTGGACTCAGATTAAAATGACGTTACATTTCATGCAGAAGTAAGATGGCTGACCCGTGCCAAATTGTTGAAAAGAGTGTTTGATTTGCAACAAGAAATAAAATCATTCTTTGCAAGCAAGTCATAAAGTATCCCAGAGTTTGAAGACAAAGTGTGGGTTTGCGACTTTGCATTTCTGGTCGATATAACTAGCCACCTAAATTACGTTAATACTCGTCTACAAGGGAAGGATCAATTAATTAATAAGATGTATTTTCTTTTAACCTTAAACCAGGCAAGCGTTTGACCACGATCTCATCTACTGGGAAGCGACGATGTGGTCGAAGCTGTAGCACGCTTACTTGCTTACTTTAATAAACGTGGCCCGGCAGGAAATATTATTTCTGAAATTTGGCCCGCCTGCTGAAAAGGTTGGCCACCCCTGCACTAGAGCATTAATCTATTGAAAAGGTGTCATTTGCAACGAGAAAAAAGAGCGTTGAGGTGCTACATACAAACTGTGCATTTGTACCGATGTGAAGCGTGGACAATAAGCAGACAGGCTGAAAAGCATCTGATGGCTGTGGAAATGTGGTTTCTGAGGAACATGCAAAGAATAGCCATGTACAGACAGAAAAAAAACATGACCAAGTCCTTCAAGAAACAAATGAAAACCGTAAATTGATTAGAGAAATTAGACGTAGTCTCAATTTTTTGGTTATGAGAAGAAAATAAATTGGAGAACTTGGTGATAACTGGCAAGATCGAGGGGAAGAGAACAAGGGGAGAGCAGAGAAGTAAATACCTGGATGACTTGACCACGTTGTTTGGTCGAGACAAGAACACTGGGCTGATACACGACTCTGGTGATCGAGTGAGATGGCAAAATATGACCGCCCACGCTTACCGACATGGTACATGATGATGATGATAATGAATCTATTGAACACTTAGAAACTACTTTATTAAACATTTAGGAACTAGTTTATTGAACATTTGAGAAGTGGGTATTGAACACTTGAAAACACGTTTACTGAACCTGAACACATTGTTAATGATCCAGAACTGGTTTATTCAGGATGTAAGAACTCGTTTTTTTTCTGATGCATGAGAACTAGTTTTTAACACGTGAAAACAGTTTCTAAAATGCGTTATAACTAGCTTTCGTTGTCATGCATGAAAAGTAGTTTATTTAACACTCGAAAACTATTTTATGAAACAAATAAAACTAGCTGCATGTCCTTTACAGGCCGTTGCAGCTAACACCAGCATTTATTACCTCTTTGCATTGTAATAGTTAATGTTTAGTTCATGTTTGCCATTACTTTTAGAACGACCGATGCCCTATACAATCTAACTCAACGCAGAGCTATCTGCTTCTAAATCGTCCGCAGCTAATGTTATTAAACATAGCGAGAACTAATTTATTTCACACGTGAGAACCAGTTTATTTAACACGTGAGGCTTTACGAGGGGTAAAAAACACCGAGACGAGATGGATGTATCAAATCGGTTCCATTAACTAACTTGATGCGCTAAACAGGATGTCCCCCCCTTTACTGGGCGTCAGGTAACAATTTTGTCAGGAAAAGTAAACTCTCTCAAGATCAGTGTTTCAGGCGTAAATGTTTCGAACAAATGTATTAAACTGATATTTACTGATGTATTAACATACTTTAAATTAATATTTAACTGTTAACATTTAAATATGTCTCACTAGTTTTCAACGGTCGCGTTGTTGTAACGGTTAGGACGTTACTCTGCCAATATCATAAGCGTAGTCGGACAAGGGTTCCAGTGCTGCTCTTGTCGTTCGATGCGGGAGAGAAAGACAGAACACCTATTCATCTGTTCACTCAGGCCTATAGAATGTGATGGCCCTAACACTTGCCATGCCCATCGGTTAGGCTGGTTTCATTGATGTAGTAAGTCACGGGGATGGACAGTGCAGTGATGGAGGGCATCGTTCTAGTGAGAAGAGGCAGGAGTTAATTGGAGCGAGGATGGACACAAGACACTGCCTCCTACTTGCGGGAGAATTGCTAGGGGTCGAACGATTTTTGGCGGGCCGTGATGTGATCAGCGATCTGCAAAGGGCTGTCTTCATGATGATGACAAATTCAGTACAGGACCCTTGTCCACGCCTTGATATGTCTCGGACATATGGTGGTAATTCCACACTTTTACAGATTAATCAGCACTTGTCGAAGGGTGATGTGGGCAACATCATGTCGACCGCTTTTACATTCAAAGACATTTAGTGGTATCTATTTCATGATGGATTGACCTGGGAGGGCCAGGTCAATGATTTAAAGTATAGCTCCATGCGATTTCGAACCCATGACCACCGGGTAGGCAGGGAAGCGTGCTAGCTGCTGAACTAATTGCCGTGTATCTGTGGAGTAGGTAACTGACTATTAACGCCCATTCATAGGTGTAGGTTTGTTTAAACCCCTAACGAAAACATTTGTATTTACAATCTAATACTTTTTGTAATTGGGTTCTGTTGCATTAACATATTTTCAAGGCTTCTATTTGACATAAAAATGCACATTGAAGTGAGAATATAACATAATAGTACAAATTACAATAAATCTAGCTGGATATAATTTAAATAATTAGTTGCATATCGTTTGCGGGATGTTTACAGTCAGCACGAGAATTTTTCCGTTGTTAATATTTTGGCAAGTTTACGTTCAGTAGTTTGCCATTGCTTTCTGAACGACCGACACTCATGCCATTTCGTAAAAAAAAAAAAAACAACGCAACAAATCACGCGTAGTTGTGTTTCGAACGCAGGTATGCGGGATCACGAACAAGGTCCGTAAGCAAATTCGCCACGGAGTCCGGCAGTTGGATATGTGTGACAATAAATCTAGCTGGGAAACGAGCAGATAATTCCATAGGTATCCACTTACCTTGCAAATGCGATTCCTGCAAATGTAGGAATCACTTCTGGTGTATTTAGTTTTCTCTTAGCGTAAAATATATTTAAGTATTGTCTATTGTTTGTAAATCACAAATACTGAAATTGGAAAGATCAGGTTGTGTGACAGTTTGTTCCATGTAGACTTAGATGAACACGTTAGGGGGATGGATGATGGTAGAATACCAAAGGACATCATTTCTGGTGAATTACAGATGGGTAAGAGATCTCGGGGTCGGCCTCTACTACGATACAAAGATGTGTGTAAGCGGCACAAGATTGATACAGACATTGATAATGCACATTGGGATCAAGTCGCCGCCGAACGTGTTGCATGGAGGGCGAATATCAGAAATGGAATAAAGACAAAGGAGAAAATGATTGCAGATAAGTTACACACTAAGCATGTGAGACGTAAGATGATGCATGATGGTGGAAATGACAATGTTTTCACATGCATCCACGGTGGACGAACTGTAACAGTGTGAAGCATAGAGGACTAACGAGTCTTGGACTAATATAAAACAGCTTTATTAAACGTTATGGCTGATACAAAGTCATAGTAGAATACAAACATGATGACGGCCTCTGTCTTCTAGTCCTAGGTGTTTTCTGACTGCCCTAACAACAAGCCACGTCACGACTTGAGCATCTTTCTCCTCATTCCATCCTGATGCTCAAGCGTGCTGTAGCTTTGCACACCTAACTACTACATTCTGCTACACCTTCCTATGTTTTGAAAAGACTTTTTCCCTTCAAAAGTCTTTACTCCTAATCCCTCTATTCTATACCCTCTCTTTTCTTACTTCCCACAATTCCTCTAATCTGCCCCAACCCAACTCTATTTTAAGTAGATATTCTATTCGTAACTCTTTCCCCTGCCACATAGTAAACCACTATGAACTTCTTCTTCGTTCTTGGCTCTTTAAATATAACACATATTATTTACATATCCTTAATAACATTTAAATCTCAACTTTACACAATACATCATAACAGATATGGTTACCTTTTTGAAATACTTCTTCTCCTCTTCATAAGCAACCCGCTTAAAATTTCAAACACTGTACTCTTCTGATACCAACTCCCTATTGTCATCACCAACATTACTTACTAATTCTCTACTTTCAATCAACCTGAGAACACTCGCACATGATAGAAAGACAAGGAATCGGTGCGCACCGGAGATTCAAAGAAGTAGAACTCTTTCAAAAAAACCACAGTCACCTAAACCACACTCCTTTACAAAACCACACTCACCTAAATCACACACCTTTACCCCCCTATGTCATTTGAGACTTTATGTAATAAAGTCTAAAATAATTATATCTTCTACAGTACCACTTATTATGGTAACAGTTTACGCTGCTATCTACAGCATCAAGTACCAACCATCAGAAATATTATTCACTCCCAAATGTCGATATAATACAGACACTACACAAATCAAAAAGGTCCATCATCCTTCAAGACCTCTTCCCATATCATCTCACATAACTAACCTCACTCAAAATCTTGCCGAAAACTTCAGCAACCGACTTATGTCCTGAACCTCAATTTATACCGTTATCAACAGCAACAATATTCTTTCTCAGTCCATATATTACGGACCCCTAAAACCCCATGGCATTTTGTCTCCACAGTGACAATGTTCATTTCACACACTTACACCCCTTTACTATTGTACTGCTATCTACAGTATCTAATCATTCTTCGGAGTCAAACATGGATTCAATTCATGTTTTGCTAATTGCCTTCACAGCACGTTACTGACTTCTTCTACAATCTCGTGGCTCCATGTTCACTTTTGACCCCATGGAAACCATGTTCAAAACTTTACCCTCATTTACCCCACTGCTATATACGTTATTCACATTAATCTTTTCTTCCCCAATATGGCGTCCAATCCATATACATTCAATCCATGCTGGCTTAAATTTCCCATAACCATTTTACTTGTGTAGTAACCCCGTCGTATGTTTCCAACATTTCATAGCCATATCAACCTCTCTACGTTGATTATCACAGCAACCAGAATATACCCAAGAACTTATTATTCACAAAGAGAATGTGTCTCTCTATTAGTTCTCAGTAGTTTATTAACTCTTTTCTGAACGAAGGGTCTTAAATAAAGCCCCATGTATTTTCTTTATTCTAGACAAAACCATAACTATTTGTAAATTATACTTAACTTAACTAAATTTCTGACATATTTATAAACTAGGTAATTTAACACACAAGACAATTATGAGTAAAGCGAAATAAAATCACAACAGGACATCATACCCCCCCCCCCCCCCCCCCCAAGTTTTTTTATACATGTTTATGTTTCCCCTCATATTAAATAAAGATATCAACTCATTCAAGGAAAAACATATTTTAAAATAATATAACATGCATCCTATTAAATTAGAAGAAAATATCTAGTGTTACCTAAGCACTACTGGTCTCTTTTACGGACCAGTAGTTTGTACGCAAAAGACTAAAAACACAATAATCCTATTCTAAAATCAAATAGTGACAATCATTTTACAGAACCAAATCAAGCAAAAATAATATAACATACCATACATTTAACATTGGTCTCTTATACTAACCAATGAACTTAGAACAATATCTGTTCTCTCACCAAAAGTCATTAATCAATAAATGACCGTCAATCATTGATTCTCTCCCCTCACAATTTTCTATCTTTTACAAAACTAACTCCTAACACATCACAATATCTGAAATATCCTCTTAAACAAACATCGTAAACCATAGGTCAACTCACTTCACCTAGTATTAGTGTGACGGTTATCCCAATGTCATCTACCAGTCATCTATCTACCAATAGAACCTGTGGCTCGGCACACCAATTGTTTCCCTTGGATTTGTTCCAAGTATTACTACAATTACTTAATCATTACCGTTAACTACGGTATCTCCACCCTATTACGACCAGCAAAAATTTTGTCTATTTACTATAGACCTCTCACCAATACATCTACCTACTGTACCAATAACTAATTCTACTTTTAAGTTTCTCGTCTACCCGGCGCAATTAACTAACGCATCATTACTTTCCAAGATCTCACCACGACTACTCTAAGCTATCCTCAAGTCTCTCCTAGCATTCTTGCACCGCGATGATAGTTAAATCAGTCACACTTATCGGAACACCTTCTCTAACATTCATTTATCTAATCTTGTTTACCTCCGTATCTTTCACTCCTCTTCCTATTTATCGGGATTCTTTTAGAAACAGCAAACAACACCACATATTACTAACGACAGACCTCATTCCGATTGAGCAAACCATCTTCTCTCATTTCTCAGTATCAAGCATTCATGCTTCGACATGTCCTTACCAACAATACTAAATCAGTTATATGAAACGTCATTCAAAATGTTAACTCTCCTTCTGTCATCCTGTCATACAACTTCCATAAATTCCGTCCAAGATCACACATTCCAAACAAAAGACATCACACCTTTCTAATCACCTACTTTAACAATTTAGCACAAGCAAAACAGAGGCAACGACTATAACCAAAGAAGAACAAACAACAACAATTCAGCTAAACGAACATTTCTCGAAACATGTAAAGAGTCTCAAGTGCCTAGGAAGTATAATATCATCAAATGGCAAACCAGAAGATGATATTGACAATAGGTGTAATAAGGCTATTCAACTCTCTGGACAATCGGACAACCATGTATCAACAACTACCAAGCCTAAGTGTGTCGATCACTTCCACCCATATTGACACTTGACGACGTTTCAAAACCTCACTCCTGCTTCACTCGGCGCGACGAACACCTGTTTGTCTACACTTATACTCACGCACGGACTAAACGCCTCGTACATGCATGCTGTACTTATCACTTGCCATCAGCCTATCCATTCTCGACGCACATATGTTTGTCTTATTTCTACTTTTCTCTATCATTCACTCGTTTTCAAAGGTCAGAATCTATATATTATCTCTCGCAAACTATATCTCTTTTACACACTAACCACTATCTCTCAAAACAAACCTCATTCCGCTGAGCCACTAACCTCGTAACTATCATTCTATACTTCTCCACACAACAACTTCCTCAGATTTAATCAGCTCTTCTTTCTCCACAAGCATGACGTAACTCGTATTCTTCAAGCATCAACTTCTACAGTCTTTTACTCTTAATATTCTCGCGTTCAACTGGCTATTTTACACATGATACTCAATTTCTCCTCAATCTATATCTCCTCATCAGACACTATTGGTTCAGCTGTCAACAATACTATACTTACTTCTTAAACCACCAAGCGAAACTATCTCAGACATCACGTCATAGCTCTGAGTCGAACCATTTCTAGTACAAACATTCATACTTAGTTTATCTCTCTCTCTACTAATTCTGTGCTGAATCTACTCTACTTTAATCACACCAGTTATACATCACTCAACGTGATTAACTCTCTGTATCTATCTATTCCGGACAAAGGACTATTTTTACCTTGTTTACTCTCTCTACACCGCAACCAAACACAAGATATCCTGTATTACGTATCCACGTAGAATATCATTTGCCGTAACTCTCTATCCTCAACAACACTATTGTCTACCCTGTACTATGTGATACTACACCCAAAAAATTCATCTGCCTATTTTAGACAGCCCATATGTATTTGCTCAAACCGTAATTCTTCTCATAATCCAAAACAATGCCATATGTCCTTCCTCACCCAAGGACCTTCAACAGCCATAGAGCGTATCCAAGCTAAATATTTCATTGTCTCTTAATACATTAGTACGTCTTTCTTTAATTATGTCCTCTTCACTATCTGTTGTTAACCTGTTGTTAAAGTACTCAGGTCTTAAGGTCATATATTCTTCTATTTTTCTTAAGTCACTTTCTGTCGTTGAGTAAATTTCCTCTATCTGTCTATTATTGTTCTTCTTCTTAAATGCTTTCTTTGTATTTCCTTCATTTGCGTCGGTCTGCTCACTGTTTCCTGTATATCTTACATAACGTTTATATTTCCCCATCTCGTCTTCAGATGACACACTGATAATAGTTCCTTCATCAGACTCATAATAGTTTACTGCCGACACATCGATCCTACTCCCATAGTCAGCTTTAGAACGTCTGACTTTCTTCTTACTTTTATTCCTCATGCTCCAGTTCTGTACAACTCCCATATCTTTACCTGAAGTATTCTCTCCATAACCTGAACTCTCACACCTAACATTCCTACACCATTTAGGGATTAATTTAATGTCTATACCTGAGGAACTTGATATCTCAGTTGTACCTTTATTGACCATCAGACTGTTTATATTTCTTTCCTCAGTACTTTTCCTCTTTGGTTTCTTTTCGTCTTTGGTTCTCGTCTGTCTATCCTTCTTAATTTTAACTGTGTCTCCCTTTTCTAATTTCAGCTGATGAGCTTTAATAGTTTGCACTTGGTCATTCTTCTCTATATTATCTAGCTGAGTCTGTGTCTCCTTATCTATCATTTTATCTGTTTGCGTCTGTGTCTCTCGGTCTATTTTCTTTATCACTACCGTCGTTTTATTTTCCTGTCTACTAGTCACATTCGCAACCAGCTTATTTGTTGAATTCTTACTTACATTTTCTACTCTGTTCTTTGACCCTGACCTCAAATACTGTTTCCGTCTTTGTTCAAACCAGTCGTCACGTTTTTTCCTAGCAGTCTTGCTATAGGATGGCCACTTCCATAACTTATTGGAAAAGTCTCTCTCAGGACCATTCTTGTATCTATAACAGTTATACCAGTCCGACCTTTCACCATTACGTCTGTTCTCACTGTCTTTTACTCTATATATATCAGGCCTTGGTTCGTCATAACCATATTGTCTTCTGTCTTTATGAAGCAGTGGCTGTCTCCTGTTATTCTTTCCTACTCTATTACAGTCTACCATAAATCTATAAGGGTCTTGTCTAGTCGTTCTGTTCTGCAACGTTTCTACACAATTTTCTACTTCATTAACTGCTACCTTTAACTCTCCCAACCATGTACTGATACGTTGTAATTCTACATGTAGGTAATTCATATTAATTTCTTTGTAATTTCTATCAAGCTTGAAACAATATTCCTACTTCTTCTTCTGCATATTCCTTGGTACCTGGAAAAAAAAAACTCGTCTTGAGCCCAGCTGAAATAATTCTCAATTATGCCTGTTTCTCTACTGTGCTGTGATGGGTCTGCCTGTTGCCATATCCTGTTGTTTCTTTTGCTATGCTGAAATATTTCGGTATATACTAATAAAATCAAACTCACATTTGTAACAAGCTAATTTAAAGATATGATCGTATTTAACTTACGCAATAGGAATTGTTCAACCAGTCAATGGTACCTAAAATGATATTTAAAGTTTAACCAATTACCATTATTTCTGCTCTTGATCCAAGAAAGATGGATTCACCTCTGTCCGCTGAAAACTTTCTTGTCAGGTAGAACTCAAACGCTAGGAGTTTGTATTAGTTGAAACGATCATCCAAACGATCACGCAACTTCAGTGAGTTTCTTCTTCTCAAGTTTCAGTACCTTCAGCCCCTGGTTGGGCCCCTACCAGCCTTCCGTTTTCTTTTCACCCGATAACAGGGCACATCAAAGCGACGTCTTGAAACTGGTATAAATATAAAGCGATTTAACTTTGGGTCCCCTCTTCAGTAGGTCGGCAACCCAGTTTGCCTCTCCCACCTCCGAGAGTTCCCTAACGATATTGCTTCTGTTGAAAGCCTTCTCATTTCTTCTTATTTTTCAAATGAGCAATTGACTTGTTTCTTCAGACAATCAAGGTCACGGTTCAACGGCTTTCAGTTCGCTCCAGGCAATCTTGATGCAAAGTAGATAACTGCTCTCTCAGATCAACGTCTCTATTTGATTATATTTGTTTTGAAGTTTCTTGTTCTTGAGCCTGGACAATCTTAACGTGTGTCTGGAACGTCATGGCAAAAATGTGGAACAGCTTCCCTTCACTGGCAACTATATTTGTAGGTGGTTCCATCTCAAAATCTTGACTTTGAATTTTTGACTTCCAAAAAAGAATGGTCCGGCCTTAGACTTTTGTTTCGAAGGACCCAGAGAAAACTTGTTGGTTGTTCATATTCTTTTGCTCAGTAGGATGGTAACAATCTCACAGCAGTCCGCTATGGCAAGCCGGTTTTCATACTTCGCATTGTGGCCACGGCAAAAATCGAGATCCTGGTCTGCGGCGCCATTTCGTCCTCTGTAACAGTGTGAAGCATAGAGGACTAACGAGTCTTGGACTAATATAAAACAGCTTTATTAAACGTTATGGCTGATACAAAGTCATAGTAGAATACAAACATGATGACGGCCTCTGTCTTCTAGTCCTAGGTGTTTACTGACTGCCCTAACAACAAGCCACGTCACGACTTGAGCATCTTTCTCCTCATTCCATCCTGATGCTCAAGCGTGCTGTAGCTTTGCACACCTAACTACTACATTCTGCTACAAGATTGATACAGACATTGATAATGCACATTGGGATCAAGTCGCCGCCGAACGTGTTGCATGGAGGGCAAATATCAGAAATGGAATAAAGACAAAGGAGAAAATGATTGCAGATAAGTTACACACTAAGCATGTGAGACGTAAGATGATGCATGATGGTGGAAATGACAATGTTTTCACATGCATCCACGGTGGACGAACATTTACAGCGCGAATTGGTATGATCAGTCACATTGGCTACCGCCATGGGTTGTAGATACTATTATGCCTTTTTGAAGCATAATGTAACAAATTATCGTCTGTCAAGACGGCAAAATTTAATGTGTCTATTCTTTGAACTCTATCATCTTACTCCTGGTCCTCTTCCTGGTCGGCACCAGCTTGTTTGGCCTCTTCTGTTTTCAGTATTTGTGCCTCTTTAAATACAACCGAGTCGAATCGATTTTGACTAACAATAGATTTGTTCTCAAATCGCGTAGAAAAGTAAAGGCCCTTTTGACATGTCTCTGGAGGTATTGGGTACATGTTGCTAATCTTCATTATTGTATAGACCGCTCTACACTCAATGCGTGATGTGATTTATATCGCACGCTGCTGTTTTTACTTTCCAGAACAGCTCCTGGTACTCGTATATATTGTAAGCTGGGGTCAACTCGGAGACCAGGTCAGTTTTTATTTTTAATTTAAGCCGGCAGATAGACAGACAGAAAGACAAACAGACAGACAGACACACAGATACACAGGCTGGCAGGTATGCAGGTAGGTAGGTTTATTGATTGATGATTGATAGACTAGAATCGATATTATTTCACTCGAATTACATCTACATCTGCTAACTCCCAGTCAACAGATTTTGGTGTGCTGTGATGCTCATTATTCTGGCAAAGCATTGATTGTGGTTGCGCTTCTGTCGACCACTCTTGTAATCAGTAACACAACGGTATTATTTGAGTTGATTCGTTAAACTCGACATCAACATGTAGGAACCTGTCGCATGTGAAGCACATTGCCTGTCCTTTGTCACTTTCGCTGTCCTTAAAATCAGTAAACGAGCTCGTTCATCGGCTCTACTACTAGCTTGATCAGTCTTGCTTCATCGTCCGAAGAGTAGCCTGAGAATCAGAGA
This sequence comes from Cepaea nemoralis, assembly GCA_014155875.1. Classification (NCBI taxonomy): domain Eukaryota; kingdom Metazoa; phylum Mollusca; class Gastropoda; order Stylommatophora; family Helicidae; genus Cepaea; species Cepaea nemoralis. Next base: position 13,753 of record JACEFZ010026246.1, read on the forward strand.
CAATGTTAACACCTGTACAGTCTCATACTTCCATGAAACGAGATGGTCCGCAGAACATTGTGAGATTGAGGATACTAGAGGCAGAGGTCGATAAGGGGATTATTGCTAGATGGCTTGACAGAGTGTCATTGGGGGAAAGCAGCAGCCTGACTCATTAGGCTTATATTTTCCTTCTTCTGCCTGTAAGACTCCCAGTGGAGTATAGACCCAAAAACACGCATACCAAGCCCAAAAACCAAAAAAAAAAAGCCTATTCCTAGTTAGTTGAATGTTGGCTGAATTGTTCTACAGTATGCAGTAGTCGGTCTCATACCGATGACCTAGAAAAAGTCTATTACGACCAGCACATGATGATACCATGATATTACTTCTTCTGCTTTAGAGCGCCAGTAACACACGGGTGTTATATACATCTACATATCTACACAAACACACACACAGAGACACACACACACGCACACACACAAACGCACGCACGCACGCACACACAGATATATATATATATATATATATATATATATATATATATATATAGGCAGGTGCCGTCTCCGCAATGAAGGTTGGCTGCAATGGATCTCCAACACTGTCTGTCTCTCGCCTTGACTGTACATTCTGTCATGCTGATGATCGTCCATCTCTCACACTTGTATCGTTTTCTACCTCTTGCTCGTGTGTGTGTGTGTGTGTGTGTGTGTGTGTGTGTGTGTGTGTGTGTGTGTGTGTTTGGTGGGGGATGCTATATTAGAAGCAAAATAACACAAAATAGATTCCCATGTCATGTCAAGGTGAATTATACAAAAATAAGGTACTTAGTACAGAGTGTTATTATATACAATAGTGTATACAACATATACAATACATGATTATCAGTTGTCTGGGTGGTGGTATCAGTTGTCTGGGTGGTGGTATCAGTTGTCTGGGTGGTGGTATCAGTTGTCTGGGTGGTGGTATCAGTTGTCTGGGTGGTGGTATCAGTTGTCTGGGTGGTGGTATCAGTTGTCTGGGTGGTGGTATCAGTTGTCTGGGTGGTGGTATCAGTTGTCTGGGTGGTGGTATCAGTTGTCTGGGTGGTGGTATCAGTTGTCTGGGTGGTGGTATCAGTTGTCTGGGTGGTGGTATCAGTTGTCTGGGTGGTGGTATCAGTTGTCTGGGTGGTGGTATCAGTTGTCTGGGTGGTGGTATCAGTTGTCTGGGTGGTGGTATCAGTTGTCTGGGTGGTGGTATCAGTTGTCTGGGTGGTGGTATCAGTTGTCTGGGTGGTGGTATCAGTTGTCTGGGTGGTGGTATCAGTTGTCTGGGTGGTGGTATCAGTTGTCTGGGTGGTGGTATCAGTTGTCTGGGTGGTGGTATCAGTTGTCTGGGTGGTGGTATCAGTTGTCTGGGTGGTGGTATCAGTTGTCTGGGTGGTGGTATCAGTTGTCTGGGTGGTGGTATCAGTTGTCTGGGGGGTGGTATCAGTTGTTAGGGTGAATGTATACCTGTCTATTTCAGGATATAAGTAAATATGCGGAGGCTCTACAGTCCTTCCGATTATTTATTTCAAGTTGTTTTGAAAAATCGTCAATAGACGCAGTCTATCCGTCTAATGTCAACCCATATTAACATTGAATAATTGTGATCTAGACAGAATATGTAAAACAATGTTTTCCCTTAGTGAATTTGAATAACGAAGACACAAACTATAGATTGCACGATTTATTGCCTGGCATATTTTGCTGCATCTCGTCAGCTACATACTGCATAATTTACACAACATAAAGTAAAATGACTAGATAAATCCTTCAAGCTGAAATATACACATGTTCGCACAGTAATGACGATTGTCTACCACGGTAATTTTAAACTGACTAACATGTCTTTTTGTTTGCACAAGGCTGGCTTATGTAGGTTAATCATGATCGCTTCTGCAAACTTTAACAAGCGACTATTTTGTGTGTTGAATAACACACGAAAGGCAAGGTATCTCTCAATCACAAAGCCGCTTTCCAGCACATGCCTCAAGATCGATGAAGCGGGAATGTTTCGGTGTGTCGGCCTGCCTAGGTTCTCATCGCCTGTGTGTAGTATCTTGTCAATCCAGTTAGGAATGTGTTCAGCAACCCTGCTGTGTAACTGCCGCTCTGTTCTGCCGATGTAGGTAGACTCGCACCTGCATGTAAACTGGTAAATACAATTGGATTTGGTGTACAAAGAGACAGGTCTTTTTTCTGCTGGGGTGGGAATAGGTTTGATTCTGCACCTAATGACTGGAGTGGCAAAACAGAATGTTCAACCGACTGCTGTGATGAGCCAGTCCTGTAGACGTTGGGACTGTGGTTTCGTCTGGTTTTCGTTTGGGCTGTTGGCATTGGCGCTTTATAAATTTCGTGGAGAACCCATTCAGGTGAAAGGCATTCTTCAGAGTTTCAAATTCCTCTGTCATTGTGTCCTGGGTGCATATCTTCATAACACGGTCAAAAAGGGTCCATACTAAGCCCCGTTTGTACTGGACAAGTGCAAACCTCTGAAAATTTAAGTAGTGGCCAGTCCATGTTTCTTTCGGTTACACCGATCTTTGAATTGTGCTGTCTGCTCTACGTCTTATTAGAATATCTAGGAACGGCAGCACTTCATTGTGTTCGTGTCCCATAGATAGAGAGCATTTTGTATGCGTCGTGTTCATTATGGACAGATGTTACTTGCAGCTCGTCTGTGGTGATAATTAGTACATCGTCCACATACCGACGGTAGAAGGCCATAGTTTAATGTCTGAGGATCTCTTTTCTTCTAAATGTGCCATGAAGATGTCCGCTAGAATAGGACCAAGAGGACTCCTCATGGCCACTCCGTCAATTTGGCGGTATGACTTTTTCAGAAAATTGAATTGTATGTTGGCGGTACATAGCAATATTAGCCTCTCCAGAATAGAAGTTGGTATGCCTAGTTTTAGTTGTTTGTCTTTAATACGCTCACTTTTTATTTTTTTATTTATTCACTTATTATGTTAAAGTTTGCAGAGGCCATAATTATTAACCTACATAAGCCAGCATTGTGCAAATAGAAAGACGTGTTAGTTTAAAATTACCGTGGTGGACAATTGACATTACTGTGCGAACATGTGTATATTTCAGCTTGAAGGATTTATCTAGTCATTTTACTTTATTTCGTGTGAATTCTGCAGCATGTACCCGATGAGATACAGCGAAATATGTCAGGCAGTAAATCATACAATTTATTGTTTGTGTCTTCGCTAGACAGAAGAGTTCAGACAATGTGTGGACCAAATCAGCCATTAACCAGAGCTCTCCAACTCTTGCTGCCAATGCTGATTTCTTTGTCCGCAAACCCGGGTATTTGAAAATGGTTATGATACCGTATATTACTTTCAACCCTAGTTCAACAGGTTGTAATGATCATTATCATCATGGAGCTTGCCTTTTAGCGCGGGCAGTAATGGTTCGCCATCACATACGATGACCAGAGTCTCCGATCAGGTTTGTGTTGTTGTCCCGATTATACCATCAGGATATGCAATACATATATTATCTCTGCCTTCTCCTTGTTCTTTTCATATCAAGTCTGCTGGCTTGTCATTAAATGTATATGGCTATTTCTTGTCATAACGTGCCCAAAATATATCTACTGAATAAATTTAATTTATTTAATTCACGGTTTTCATTGGTTTCGTTTGGGACATTCTCATTGGTTTGTCTGACTATTCTTCTCTTCAGAAACTCATTTCCACCTCCATGTTTTTTTTTTTTCAGCG
>JACEFZ010026246.1:20000-77500 GCA_014155875.1 Cepaea nemoralis
CACGTGGTAGGCTATTGAGTATATTGTAAGTTAGTAAAATAAAAGACCCATTTACACGCCTGGAACACTGGGCATGTGGTGCGATACCCGTAATTTTACAAATCCAATACGTATACGGGGGGAGGGGGGAGGGTGGCGTAGTCAGTATCATACAGGCTGTCTTTACTTCCCAAGACTTGTCCCGGTATCCATTTTAAATTGGATCAATTTTAAAAATACGAATCCTACCCGATCCGGATCGAACCCATGGCCATCGTGTCAGCGGTCAGGAATCTATCCTCTTGGCTTCCCTTCTTGTTTGTGCTTAACCTACATTCTCATTCAAATACGCTATACTGTTCTTGTCTAATTAATGCATCTGCAGTTAAATCGCTTCATCGGGCACCTTGCATATTAATCGCTATTGGTTGTGCTGACTGTCACGCAAAGAATCGTTTGATGTCCTTCAGTTAAAGATTCTGTTTCAATCAGGACGTTGTGCGAGAGGGTAGCTGTGGGATTTGCGCATGTGATGAAGGCATGTCTGGTTCTCAAGTGTGATCTGCTGCTGGCTGTCTTCTAATGTCACATAAATTGAAACATTTAATTCACGCCTGGCGTAGCTTCAAAAACAAAATAATACCTTTTCTTTTACTTCCTCTCCTAATATCATCATAATCAAGTGCTTTGCCGACAGGCGTGGATGATCATGCTTCTCCACATCTTGCGATATCCAACGGCATATATTAATTTGTGCGCTGGTTCTCTTCCGTGCCATGACAAAACAATATAAAGAATTTCCCTTTGCTATCCTACTCTATCTATCTTTCCGCAATTTTTTCTTGTTGTCACAATACGTCCCAGTTTCTTATTTCTCATAATGTAGTCAAACCATTATGTCTGTCTGTCTCTCTGATGTTAGTGATACGTTGTTTTTCTAACTTTGCCTCCCTCGAAATGACCATATTCCTCATTTTGGCAGACCAAGAAATTGTTCTGTATTCTTCTATAACGCTACCTCTCCAAAGCTTCTAATAATGTCTTATATACTGGAGAAAAAAAACGTGGCCACTTAATGTGATACTGGGATATTTCTTATATACTGAAAAAAACGTGGCCAATCAATGTGATACTGTGATATTTCTTATGTACTGCTACGTTATGTTTCTTTACTCATCAAATAAACGATAGCGAGAGAAAGTTATCCATCTCATGATGTAGCCAGAGAATGTTGACAATTTCTCTGACATCTCTGAGAAGTTTAAAGTGTGGGCTGGCCTCTTTCAGAACGTTTTTATTCTGTCATTTGATGTGGCTTGGCAATCTTCTTAAAACCACATTTCAACGACCTCTTGAAATGTTCTTCTTAACTGCTGAAAATTCGCATTCATTTATTTAAAATTGGTTCATGTTAACATTTAAGATAACATATTTATTCTGCAACGGCAATGAACCAAATGCTCCTATAATGGGACATAAACTTGTCTGTTTAGCTCTAATTTCACTTAGTGATGTTTTTGCTATTATTTTAATCGCCTTTTTGCATTCTGTATCTGGCATTATCAAGACACCCTGACGTTATGAGGGCTGACTAGAGTTGTGGCAGCGAGGCTGCAGGTCTATTTGCAAAGCGAGGCTACTCTCCATACACACACACACGCACGCGCGCGCACACACACACACACACTTCTTCTTCTTCTTCAGCGTTCCGAGCCATTGAGGTTCTTTGCTGCAGATACAATCCGTCTCCATTCGTCTCTCTGGTTGACCTTCTCTTGCCAGTCGTTGATTCCAAGTGCTTGTAGGTCTGTATATATATATTATCTCTCCACCGTCTTCTTGGTCTACCTCGGGGTCTACGGTCATTTATTTCCTGAGTGTACGCGTGTTTTGTTTCCCTATTATCTTCCATTCTTTCTATATGCCCCATCCATTGTAGTCTATTAGCCTTCACGATACCAGTGATTAGCGGGGACTTAAACAGATCATAAATGTCTTTGTTACTTCTTCTTTTCCACTATCCACTTTGTGTATCCCTAATGGGTCCAAAGATGCGTCTTACAACTTTGTTCTCAAAGGTTTGTAGCAAAGCTTCGTCTCCTTTCGTTGTACTCCAGGTTTCAGAGCCATACAGCGCAACTGGTCTGATCAGTGTTTTGTATATTGTGATCTTGGTGTTACGAGATAGCGCCTTTGATTTTAGTAGATGTTGTAGCGCATAGTATATCTTATTTCCAGAATTGATTCTAGTTTGTATTTCTTCCCTTATGGTGTTGGAGCAGTTGAAGATTGTACCCCGGTATTTGTATGTTTCCGTTCTTTTAATGGTCATATTATACAGACTTGTAGAATGGGCAAAAGAACAAGAAATGGTTGTAGGAAACACCTGGTTTAAACAGCATCCTAGAAGATTATGGACATGGAGGAGTCCAGACAGCAGGATTAAAAACCAGATAGATTACATCCTGATTAGCAAAAGGTTTCGAAATGCGTTAACAGTCGTAAAAACAGTTCCAAGTGCAGACTGTTACAGTGATCACAGATTAATTACAGGCACATTGAGGGTAAAGTTAAAGAAAGTCAAGTATACAGCAGGAAACCCTAAATATGACTTGTGCAAATTGAAAACTGACAAAGAAATACAAGATAATTTTAACATAGAAGTAAAGAACACATTTGATATATTGTCTGATCTAGAGATCCTGTTTCAAGATGTAGATGATCAATGGGAAACGATGAAGAATTCAATCAGTTGCGCAGCAGAAAAAACTATTCCAAAAGTAAAGATAGTGGGCCGTAAGACATGGATGACTGAAGAAATTTTACAACTAATAGAAACAAGAAGACAGAACAAAAATAATCCTGCCAAATATGAAGAAATTCACAGAAAAGTGAGAACCTTATGTAAGGAGGCAAAAGAAACATGGCTTGAGAAAAATTGCAGAGAAATTGAAAAACAACACAACAGTAACAATGCGAAACTAATGCACAAAAGAATTCAGGAGCTTACTAATCAAAGAACACGTACATCAGCAGGCTGCCTAAAGACAAAAGATGGAAGAGTCATAATAGAAAAAGATCAGATATTACATGAATGGTCAGATTACGTGAAAAACCTGTATGACGATAACAGAGACGAACAGTATGATGTTCAAAATAATAATGAAGGACCAGCAATTTTAAAGATGGAGGTTCAGAATGCTCTTAACCATATGAAATCTGGCAAGACCCCCGGTTCAGACAGCGTCACAACAGAAATGATTAATGCTTTAGAAGAATATGGAATAGATCAAGTTACCAGTCTGCTTAATACAATATATGATACTGGAAATATACCTCAGGAGTTATGTAATTCTGTATTTATTGCAATCCCAAAGAAATCAGGAGCCTTGGAATGTGATCAACATCGAACAATTAGTATAATGAGTCACATCACGAAGATTTTGCTAAGAATTATCATGCAAAGAGTTAGGAGGAAAATACAACCTGAAATAGGAGAAGAACAATGTGGGTTTGTGGAAGGCAAGGGTACAGTAAATGCTGTGTATATACTGAGAAACATAATCGAACGTTCTATAGAAGTAAACAAAGATCTACACCTTTGCTTTATTGACTACACAAAGGCTTTTGATAAAGTGAGACATGTCAACATGATAAGGATGCTTGAAGATCTACAAATTGATGGAAAAGATCTTAGACTTGTAAAAAACATATATTGGAAACAACAAGCTGCCATAAGAGTTGATAATGAAGTAAGCCAATATCAGCCTATTATAAGGGGTGTGAGACAGGGATGTGTAATGTCTCCAGATCTGTTTTCCCTGTACAGTGAAAGTATTTTCAGAAATATTGAAGATATGGAAGGAATCAACATTGGGGGTCGATGCATCAATAACATTAGATATGCAGATGATACAGTCTTGATTGCAGACAATGAACATGACCTGCAAAATTTAGTAGATGCGATTGTTACACACAGTGAACAACTAGGGTTAGAATTAAATTGTAAAAAGACACAGATTATGGTCGTCACTAGGAAGGACGAAATACCACAATGTAATATACAAGTAAATGGGAATATTCTTCAACAAGTGAGCAGGTACAATTATCTCGGAACAGTAATAACATCTGATGGGAGATGCCTTGAAGAGATTAGAACAAGAATCGCCATGGCAAAAGTAGCCTTTAGCAAGATGAAAAACATATTGACCAATAAAAAGATGTCAATTGAAACGAGAAAAAGAGTGTTGAGATGCTACATTGAACCTGTACTTTTGTATGGATGTGAAGCGTGGACAATGAGCAGTCAGGCTGAAAAACATCTGATGGCTGTAGAGATGTGGTTTCTGAGGAAAATGCAAAGAATACCATGGACAGCCAGAAAGACCAATGAACAAGTCCTTCAAGAAACAAATGAAGATCGTAAATTGATTAGAGAAATTAGACGTAGACAGTCAAAATTTTTTGGGCATGTTATTGGAAGAAACGGATTGGAAAATTTTGTGACAACTGGTAAGATCGAGGGGAACAGACCAAGGGGAAGACCTAGAAGCAAGTACCTGGATGGCTTGGCCTTGTGGCATGGTCGAGACAGAAACACGGAGCTGATCCACGACTCTGGTGATCGAGTGAGATGGCAGAACATGACCGCCCACGCTTACCGGCATGGCACATGATGGATGGATTATCTATTTGTATGTGGCCAGAGTTTTTAGCCATTCCTTCTCTTGAAATTACCATATATTCTGTCTTATCTTGGTTGATAACCAGCACCATCTGTTGGGCTTTTTCCTTTAAGTGAGTCAATATTTCCAATGTCTTTTGTTCATTTTCCCCTATAATATCTATATCATCTGCATAACCAAGCAGCTTGGATGTTCCTCCAATATCACATTCCTCCTTTACCCCTCCTACAACTTTCTCTAGAGCCAGATTGAAGAGTAGCGGCGATAGTGCATCACCCTGTTTCAAGCCAGATGTTATTTGGAAGGGGTCTGATTTCCTGCCTTTATATGTTACTATATTATAAGTATCTTCCATGCATAGTCTGGTCATGTTGATTAACTTCCTTGGTATTCCAAATTCCCGCATAGCATTCCATAGACTATTCCTATGGACACTATCATAAGCCTTTTTAAAATCCACAAACATGTTATGGAGATCTCTTTTATATTCCCAATTTTTCTCGGCTATTTGTCGTAAGATAAATATCTGATCTATTGTTGATTTGTTTTGTCTAAAACCCGCCTGGTAGTCACCTAATATGTATTCTGAATATGGTTTTAGTCTATTTAGTAGTACTGCGGATAGTATCTTATAGCTTATGGACAGTAGTGATATTCCTCTATAATTTCACACTGGAACTTGTCTCCTTTCTTAAAGATAGGTATCAATAATGACTCTTTCCAGTCATGGGGTAATTCATTCTAGTCCTCCAGATCTTTATTATTAGTTCGTATAGCGTTAGATGTAATGCATGGCCACCCGCCTTTATAAATTCAGCAGCAATTCCATCAGCCCCAGTTGCCTTATTGTTTTTAATGTCGTGTGATTAGATATAGGATATATTCAAATGCAGGTTCTGCAATTTGTGGTTCACACGTTAGAACCTCTTCCTGTGGGAAAGTGTTACTTGGAGCTTCACAATTTAGTAATTCAACAAAGTATTCTTTCCATGTGTTGCACATTTCCTCATTGGTATTTATCATATTCCCATTTTTGTCTTTTAAACCATGTGTTGTGTTGGTGCCCTCGTTTCATTGACTTCAGTTCTTTGAAAAACTTTCTGGATTCGTTTTTCTGGTGATTATTTTCCATATCTTTGATTATATTACTCATATATTCTCGCTTCTGCCGTCGAACTATGTTTTTAGCCTCTTTACATTCATTTCTATATTGCTCTTCCTTTTGGATGTTGTTGATATCATTTAGCCATAAATGTCTGGCATTCTTTTTCCTAATGACTGCTTCTTCACATTTTGGATTGAACCATCTGTTCTTTCTATGCGTGGTTAACACCGAGACATTCTTCTGCCGTAGATTGAATTGTATTCTTGATGTTGCAACCAAGTTTGGTCAACGCTTTTCTCCAACGGGTTTTGTAGAATTTCAAGTTTACATTTTATTTCATCTGCAAATTTCTCTTTGACTGTAATTTCTTGTAGTTTTTCTCTGTTATATGTTGGGTGTAATCTTTGTAATTTAGCATAGAAAGCTCTCTTAAGTTTTATTTTAAATTTTGCCCCAACGAGGAAGTGGTCGCTGTGGCACTCAGCTCCTCTATAGCTTCTAACTTGCTGTATGTTTGATGCATTTTTGTTGTTAATTAAAATGTGATCTATTTGATTATAGGTTCTCTTGTCACATGATTTCCAAGTTTGTTTATGTATATCCTTTCTTTGCTAGTCTGGTACTGCTGATCTGCAGTCCTTTGGCTTCTGCTAGGCTGATGACGCTCCATCCATTATCATTTGAAGTTGTATGTAGGCTTTCCATACGGGCCACTTTTTTTATTAGTTTGCTCTCTACCTATTTTTGCGTTGAAGTCTCCCAGCACAATCAGGATGTCCTGTTTGGGGGTTTCTTCTATGACATCTTCCAGATCATTATAAAAGTCTTCTTTAATATCATCTTCTTTCTCTTCAGTAGGTGCATGTACATTAATCATCGTTATTTTTTTCCATTTACCTTTTATTCCTAATTTATTAATCCTATCATTAACAGCTTTAAAGTGTAGAACGTTCCGCCATAACTCTTTTTTGATGACAAATTCTTCTTCTTCTTCTTCAGCATTCCGAGCCATTGAGGTTCTTTGCTGCAAATACAATCTGTCTCCATTCGTCTCTCTGGTGGACCTTCTCTTGCCAGTCGTTGATTCCAAGTGCTTGTAGGTCTGTATGTATATTATCTCTCCACCGCCTTCTTGGTCTACCTCGGGGTCTACGGTCATTTATTTCCTGAGTGTAAGCGAGTTTTGTTTACCTATTATCTTCCATTCTTTCTATATGCCCCAGCCATTGTAGTCTATTAGCCTTCATGATACCATGATGACAAATCCTGTTCCTAATTCATGATTATTTTGGGTATTTCCTCCATATATTATAATCATTCCATTTCGCTCTAAAGAACCCTCTCCTGGCCACCTTATTTCTTGAATTGATGTTATATCCATTTTATACTCAACCAGCTCCCGGGTTAATTCTTCGGCCGCTCCAGCTCGATATAGTGTCCTTACATTCCATGTTCCAAATCTCAAAAGTTCTTTAACATTCCAAGGTCGATGTCCAAATAAGTCAGTCCGAATTCGAGACTCATGTATCTGTTTCGTAACAAAATGGTGTTTACAAAGGTGGTGATGTTAACTCCATGCTTCAACCCCCAACCTGAAGGACCAGGGTGTTTCTCTTTGTCTGTTCTCTACCCTTTGACCTGTCCGGCTTGGGAGGCCCTGCTGGTAGCTACGCTACCACCGGCATAGCTTTCAGGTTCATTGAGAAACTCAAGCCGCCCCCCCCCCCCCCCACCACGACAAGGTGGAAACACCATCGGGGAGAGAGAGAGAGAGAGAGAGACACGCACGCACGCACGCACGCACGCACACACACACACACACACACACACACACACACACACACATTATTTAAGCACAACTTATGAGACAGCCATAGCTTATATAAAATCTCCGTGTGGGACAAAGTAAATTAAAAATCGTATGAACAATGAAATTTATCATTAAATTGTTAAAAAAAAAAACATTTTGTCTTATTGCGAACAACACATAACAGGCTGAAATATAATCTATATGACAAGTTCAAGATAGGTGCGTCGGACATGTGTGTGTTGACATCTCCATGACGGCCAGTCATCTTATTAAGTCCTGTCCAATATACAGTAATAAACTCAAGAAAATATGGCATTAGCCACCCACATTCCACCAAAACATTGTAAGGAAATATCATGAATCCGTCTTCTTCTTCTCCTTCATTTTCTTCTTCTTCGCTCCTCTTTCGAGGGGTGTCCCTCACACCTAGCCATGTACATCAAAGGTAAGTGTGTCCGATTTGAGCGGGCATTTGCGTAAGAGTTGTTCCTCCGGACATATTTCATCCAAGGGAACGAGCTCTGTCTAACCGTAGCTTTATTTTATTTTCTAGCAGTTTTGTGAAGGCAGTGGCATTTTGACATACACTTTGCGATTTTCAACTACCGTTGGCTATATGGCCAGCACACAGGACCTCAAATGTTGCTGCCTTTCCCTTCAAAGTTAAGTATCCGATCTCAAGAGATCAGGGTACGAGTAATAATAATATGACTAGATACCAGAGGTTCTTAGAACAATGCCCAGCCCTATGCTATGATCGAACCCTGGACCTTATGATCCTGAGGCGGATGTGTAATCTGTTAGCCATGGCTGAAACTAGCTACTGCTTTTATTAGAAACCAATCATCTGTAGGCTCCATGGCTGAGGGGTTAGCAGCTCTCTCCGCTAACCCCGAATACTCTCGTCACGTGACGCGACAAGAATTAGCAGTGGTTCGAATCGCAAAAGTGACTTATGAGAGTATGGAGCCGGTCGCTCAGAAAGTCGTGGCGTGCTGATGAGCGTAATCTAGCCTAGGAATCAACATACAGCTGAAAGATGCTGGTGTTGACCGCAATATCCTGAAACAGGATGGAAAAGCGAAAAAAAAAAAAAAAAAAAAAAAATAAAAATCATCTGTAGCCCTAAGAGTGAGCGGCGAAATAAAGGTAGGACGTTTTGCACGGGGAAATAAGGGGCCACATTTAAACTTGTCCTTGACATGTTAGCAATTGGAGATGGACTTATATATCCCAAACAAAATGACATTCGAATTGTGTATTGGCCACATTCATTGATAAAGTGACGATGATAATGATGGTTGGGTTGATTAAAAGATCTAAAAGATGTGCATACTATAACATATATTAGTAGTGATACTCACGGGGCTTTTTCAGAATTCTGTGCTCACAATACCAAATACATTGTATTTGGTGCTATACACGTTATATAGCACACAGCTCTAGCTGATCATTCTTCCTAGATGTCGAAAATGATGTTCCGAATGCCCGCACTAGAAATCACACCAAATGCAATAACGTCAGTATCTACACAGTTCTTTTCGGTTTCTTGCTGGCCTGCACCTGGGATTTAAGTCCATTTAAGTGTATCTGTTTAATGTACTTTTCAATTGAGAGGTCAGAGTGGCCGAAAGCTTTATTGCGCTAAAGCTTAAACTTCCTGTGCCTTGATGACAGGCGTGGGGTGAGGGAGGGGGGGGGGGGGTCACCTACACACTGATCTGCTGGACTTAAACGTCGACTTCTCGTTCAGAAAGCAATGGCAAACTAACTACTGAAGTAACATTGCCTAGAATATCCTGCAACAAACTAACTATTGAAGTAACATTGCCTGGAATATCCTGCAACAAACTAACAACTGAATTAAAATTGCCTGGAATATCCTGCAACAAACTAACTACTGAAGCAACATTGCCTGGAATATCCTGCAACAAACTAACTACTGAAGTAACATTGCCTGGAATATCCTGCAACAAACTAACTACTGAAGTAACATATGCCTGGAATATCCTGCAACAAACTAACTACTGAAGTAACATTGCCTGGAATATCCTGCAATAAACTAACTATTGAAATAACATTGCCTGGAATATCCTGCAACAAACTAACAACTGAATTAACATTGCCTGGAATATCCTGCAACAAACTAACTACTGAAGCAACGTTGCCTGGAATATCCTGCAACAAACTAACTACTGAAGTAACATTGCCTGGAATATCCTGCAACAAACTAACTACTGAAGTAACATATGCCTGGAATATCCTGCAATAAACTAACTACTGAAGTAACATATGCCTGGAATATCCTGCAACAAACTAACTACTGAAGTAACATTGCCTGGAATATCCTGCAACAAACTAACTACTGAAGTAACATTGCCTGGAATATCCTGCAACAAACTAACTACTGAAGTAACATTGCCTGGAATATCCTGCAAAGTCCTGCAAAGGACACGCAACATTAAAAGAAATCGCTCTGTTGACGATGATAAGTTTGTGTGTTGGTTGTATTTATTTTATGGGTTCACGTTATCTACCGAATTTTTAAGGTGACATCAATTAGGTTTTTATTTTAAATTTCTTACTATGCATGTATTCGTATATTATACATTTATTTTGCGATTTTTGTTTTTACAATATATATATATACTAGCTGACCCGGCCCGGCTTCGCCCAGACCCTGGTGGGGAGCATCTCATTTAATTCATATAAGTAGTCATATAAGTTCTCGTTCCCGTTACCGACTATCTGTCTGTCTGTCTGTCTATCTGTCTGTCTGTCTGTCTGACCCGGCCCGTCTTCGCCCAGACCCTGATGGGGAGAATCTCATTTAATTCATATAAGTAGTCATATAAGTTCTCGTTCCGACTATCTATCTGTCTGTCTGTCTGACCCGGCCCGGCATCGCCCAACTCCTGGTGGGGAGAATCTCATTTAATTCATATAAGTAGTCATATAAGTTCCCGTTCCCGACTGTCTGTCTGTCTGTCTGTCTGTCTGTCTGTCTGTCTGTCTGTCTGTCTGTCTGTCTGTCTATCTATCTATCTGTCTGTCTGTCTGACCCGGCCCAGCCCATGGTGGAGAGCATCTCATTTAAATTATATAAGTAGTCATATAAGATCCCGTTCCCGACTATCTGTCTAACTGTCTGTCTGTCTTTGGTAAATGGAGGAGGGAGGAGGAAGAGGGAGGTGGAGGAGGGAAGAGGAGGGAGGAGGAGGGAGGAGACAGGAGGAGTAGGGAGGAATAGGAGGGAGGAGGAGGGATTAGGAGGAGGAGGGAGGAGTAGTGTGGAGGAGGAGGCGAGGAGGAGGGAGGAGGAAGAGGGAGGAGGAGGGAGAAGGAGGGAGGAGGAGAACGCAGGAGGAGAAGGGAGCAGGGGGAGGAGAGGGAGGAGGAGGGAGGAGGAGGGAGGAGGAGGGAGGAGGAGGAGAGAGTAGGAGGATGGAGGAGGCGGAGGGAGAAGGAAGAGGGAGGAGGAAGAGGGAGAATGAGGAGGGAGAAGGAGGAGAAGGAGGGGGAGGAAGGGAGGAGGAGGAGGGAGGAGGAGGAATGTGAAGGAAGGAGGAGGGAGGAGGTAGAGGGAGGAGGAGGAGGGAGGCGGAGAGAGGAGGAGGAGGGAGGAAGAGGGAGGAGGAGGAATGTGAAGGAGGAGGAGGGAGGAGGTAGAGGGATGGAGGAGGGAGGAGAGGAGGTAGAGGGAAAAGGAGGAGGGAGGAGGCGGAGAGGGAGGAGGGGGAGGAGGGAGGAGGAGGAGGAGGAGGAGGAGGGAGGAGGAGGAGGGAGGAGGAAGAGGGAGGAGGAGGAATGTGAAGGGAGGAGGAGGGAGGAGGTAGAGGGAGGAGGAGGGAGGAGGAGGAGGAGAGGGAGGAGAGGAAGGAGGAGGGGGAGGAGGAGGAGGAGGAGGGAGGAAGAAGGAGGAGGAGGGAGAAGGAGGGATGAGGAGGAGGAGGGAGGAGGAGGAAGAGAGAGGAGGAGGAATGTGAAGGGAGGAGGAGGTAGAGGGAGGAGGAGGAGGGATAGGGAGGAGGGGAAGAGGAAGAGGGTAGGAGGAAGAGTGGAGAGGAGGAGGGAGGATGTAGAGGGAGGAGGAGGGAAGAAAAGGGAGGAAAAGGAGGAGGAGAGAGGAGGAGGAGGTAGGAGGTAGGAGGAGGAGGAAGAGGGAGGAGGAGGGAGGAGAAGGAAGGAGGAGGAAAAGGAGGAGGAAGAGGGAGGAGGAGGATGGAGGAGGAAGAGGGAGGAGGAGGATGGAGGAGGGAGAGGAAGGAGGGAAAGAGGAAGAGGGTAGGAGGAGGAGGGGAGAGGAGGAGAAGGAGGAGGAGGAGGAGGAGGGGATAGGAGGAGGGAGGAGGCAGAGGGAGAAGAAGGAAGGAGGAGGAGGAAGGAGGGAGAGGAAGGAGGGAGAATGAGGAGGGGAGGAAGGAAAGGGAGGTGGAAGAGGAGGAGGAGGGAGGAGGAAAGAGGTAGGGGGAGGAGGAGGTAGAGGGAGGAGGAGGAGGAAGGAAAGGGAGGAGGAAGAGGAGGAGAAGGGAGGAGGAGGGTGGAGGGAGGAGGAGGAGGTAGAGGGAGGAGGAGGGAGGAGGTAGGAGGAGGAGGAAGAGGGAAGAGGGAGAAGAAGGGAGAAGGAGGAGTGAGGATGATGAGGGAGAAGAAGGCAGGAGGAGGAGGGAGGCAGGAGGAGGAGGAGGGATAAGGAGGGAGAGGGAGGAGAAGGGAAGATGAGGGAGGAGGGGGATGAGGCGGAGGGAGTAGGAGGGAGTAGGATGGAGGAGGAGGGGAGAGGAAGAGGGAGAATAAAGAGGGAGAAGGAGGAGGGAGTCGGGAGAGGGATGAGAGGGAGGAAGAAGAGGAGGAGGGTGGAGGGAGGAGGTAGAGGGAGGAGGAGGGAGGAGAAGAGAGGAGGAGAGAGTTCGCCATTCAGAATTCATACTCGTCTAGTTCTTCCCTTCTACACGACTGTAGATAACTTCCTTACACATAAAAGGATGAATTGTTATTGATATTGCCGTGGCATGGAGGAATATCAGCAGCAGAGTTGATCAAAAAAACCAAAGACTGAGATCTACGGAGAGCCATGAACGCCTACGCCAGCCGGCACGGCACTTGATGATGATGATTGCCGTGTGACGATTCTGTGTAGTCACGTCATTTTCTTCCCTTTCCCTAGCGTTTTGGTTCGGGGATTCTTTCATCATCATCATATATTTACGTACGTATTTTGGGAGGGGGAGGAGGGAGGAGGAGGAAGAAGAAAAAAAAACTATGACAGTTGACAGCTCTGGAATGAAAGGAAGGCGTGTAGAAAATTTCATCTCAATCGGATGGGCCGTTCGCGAACAAATAAAGGACATACATATTTACATACATACATATATACATATATACATACACTTTGTTTATAGATATATATATATATATATATATATAATATATATATATATATATATATATATATATATATATATATATATATATATATATATATACTAGCTGCCCGGCACGGCTTCGCCCAGGCTCTTGCGGGGATCTATCTATCTATGTATGTATGTATGTATGTATGTATGTATGTATGTATGTATGTATGTATGTATGTATGTATGTATGTATCTATCTATCTATCTATCTATCTATCTATCTATCTATCTATCTATCTATCTATCTATCTATCTATCTATCTATCTATCTATCTATCTACCTATCTATCTATCTACCTATCTATCTATCCGCATGTGATGACATGTGATGGCATGTGTTGACACACACGCGGCCAACGGTTTTTTTTTAAACAAAAACAAAATCGAGAATATACCCATTTAATTGTGTACTGACCTTCTCTCTGCCAAGCGAACGGAATAAACAAATGCTTCGATTACTTCAAAAGTTCCACTCCGAAAAAAAGTACAGAAATAAAATTCTAACGTATCCAAAATAAATCCATTATTTTTAATGAACACTGGTTTTAAAAACATAAAAAGATGTGTTAGAAAATTTTCACTATTTAAATAGATGCATTACTTTTATGATAATTATTATGAAAATGCCTTAATGATTATATCACTATATATTATAACTCATATGCCTGTAAATAACTATAGAAAAGAGTTTATAAATCTGTGAAAACAATGCAACAATCTATACATAAAATAATAGTGATGTTATTAAAAGTTATGACCCTTGAAATAACTTTTCTTATGTTAAGTCCCCTTGATAGAAATGATAAATATTAGCTGCCCGGTCCGGCTTCGCCCAGGCTCTGGCGGGGATCTATCTATCTATCTATGTATCTATCTATCTATCTATCTATCTATCTATCTATCTATTTATCTATCTATCTATCTATGTGGAGCATCTCACTTAATTCATCGTCAATCAACTCATTTAATCTATAGCCAGGGGACGTAACTTAAGATATAACAATGGTACTAAATGTTATATCCCTTTTTGTCATATATTTTTATATTTTCTTAAGTTCAGTCATGTAATTACAAAATTAAATTTTAGGAAGGTAATAGCTGATAGCTGATAGATAAAACTATCACAGTTGGTTGCACAGGAATGAAAGGAAAACGTGTAGAAATTTCATCTCAATCGGTTGGACCGTTCGCGAACGCATAAAGGACGGACATACATACATACATACACACATCGATTTATATATATATATATATATATATATATATATATATATATATATATATATATATATATATATATATATCTTGACTAACCAATTAATTTCATATGGTTATCTTGTATGCTGTATAAAACGAGGAATGCATGTCTGTTGCAGGACTTTGAAATCACATCCAGCAGTTGTTGTTGTTTGTGATTTACTAGGCTATTATGCGTTCTATAATTTGCTATTGGTTTCTAAACGAGCTCAGAAACGAAAACGGTTTAGATAAGTTCGCAACATCAAGCTACATTGGGGAACTTATATAGAAACCAAAACATATTTTGGAAGCTCAGATAGTCATTTAAGGTCCAGATGACATAGTGGCTTGTACTCTTTCTGAAGTGATTAAACCGTCTGCCTCGCGCTCTGAAGATTGTGGGTTCGATTCCTGGCTATGTATTTTGGTTTATTAGTGTATAATTTGTCGGAAACTCCTGAGAGTCGTCGCTGGAACTACGGATTTTGTGCTTTGTACTACGTTTTCGGCAGGCCATCCAGCAGAAAGAGACCGAGTCATATGGGATAAAACCCAGTAAAATGAAGTCGATCCTCTCGACTTGTAAGGCTTTTAAGACTATTTTTATTTTACTAAGACAGCGGTTCCTGTTCAATCCCTGTGGATATCAGAAATATTTTCCTGCTCATTTTACCCTAGATGGGGATCGACCCAATCTTGTCGATATCAAATTATAGTCATAGCTTCCTGGGAATTATTTAGGAAAAGAAGATATTGAGGAAAGCGTTATGTCATGCTATCACATTGTGCTGTCACCTACTATATGTGAATGCCTAATAATTTACCACCCTTTCTGGCAGTATCTGTCAAAGAGCTGCTTCTTTTTTCCTATATATATTTATGAACAGTAGTTCCCAAGCTTTTCAAGCAGAGGGCCATATCTACTATTTTCAGGTAGTTAAGCGGGCCACAACGTTATAAAATTATAAAAGTCGTGCAATATCATTCTTACCTTTCGTCAACCAAATTCTAAAACTTTAAAGGCAGTCAGTGTCTTCATAACTATTCGTTGCGAATTGAATATAATATCTGAGCATAACAATCACGAGCAGAGTAAATTATCGCACGCTGACCGGGTGCTCCGAGTGCATTTTTGAAATATTAAAATATATTATATTAAATATCGAGGCCTCGCGTGCCACTTTTCGGGCCGTGGTTTGGGAACCACTGATTTAGAACTATTGGTTTCCTGCTCATTATTTGCAGTTTCCAGCTGAGGTGGAATTTTTAACGTTTACATTTGCCTTGGAACCTCTGTTTGTTTTTTTTTTTGTTTTTTTCATTATCCAAACTGGCTACGTATCCGGTTTCATTAGAAAGAGATCAGGAGGACGTAGTATGATATCATTTGATACCATTGGTGCTTGGAACAATTCCCAGTCGTGTGTTCAGATCGAACCGTGTACCTTCTGGGACTGAGCTAGATATCGCAACCTTTCAGCCACGGCAACTCCGTAATGTATACACACTGTGACATTTCTTGTTTGCGATTATCTGGCATCTTTTGCGTTATAGATAATCCTCTCTACGAGAAGCACAACTAACGTGTTGTAAGAAAGTAAATACACGCCTTAGGCACATAGATCATATTCAGCTAGACATATATTGTTTTTAGACCCACTCGGTGGGTCATCTGGTCAGTATGACGCCACCCGTCTTTACACCCCAAGATGTTCTCTGGTATCAGGTTTAGGCTGCGTCGACCTGCGAATCCAAATCAAAATAAGACAACTGCCCTGATGTGGATTCGAACTGGTGATCACTGAGCCGGGAGCGCGGCTCCACACTTACACTTTGAAGTTGTTTGCATGTCCTTACATGACGTTGCAATCATACATAGCATCCATTAGTTGTTCGTGGTTTAGTAAACAATGTTAGTTCAGTAGTTTGTCGTTGTTATCAAAGGACCTGCTACATGTTGACTTCCCAGCAGTTGATGCACTGTCAGCGTGCTTTCATTCGACTCCACGTTTAAGGCGGGCTATGTAACTTTACAGGTGGCAGATTAACATCAGCTAAGTAAATGTAATGTAAATAATATTCGCTATACACAGTATTGGTGGCGGATAATGCAACATATTTACAATTGTTTGACATTGTAGTAACAGACAGTTTTAAAGAAAAGGACTCTCCTTGAATATCAAGAAAACAGTACCAATCATGATCATCATCATCATCAAGTGCCGTGCCGGCTGGCGTAGGCGTTCATGGCTCTCCATAGATCTCGGTCTTTGGTTTTCTGGATCAACTCTGGTGCTGATATTCCTCCATGCCACCGTCTCAATCCATCCAGCATCACTTCTCTTGGTCTACCTCTGCCTCTCTTCCCCTCGATCTTTCCAGTTGTTCAGATATCAAAGGAAATTATGACACCAATATGTGATGTAGAAATACCTAGGGACATTTATAATATCAGATGGAAGATGTACAACAGAGATTAAGAGCAGAATAGGGCAAGCAAAAGCGTCATTTCAGAAAGCTGAAGAGTGTCTTATGCAATAAGTCATTATCATTGAATGTAAGAAAGAGAGTGCTGAAATGCTATATAGAACTAGTCTAGCTATATGGCAGTGAAACTTGTAATGTACATGAACACATTAAGAAGAAATTAGAAGCAACAGAGATGTGATTACTGAGACGAATGTTGCGAATTCCTTGGACTGCCAGAGTAACTAACAATGATTGCCTGAAACAGGCTAATGAAACTAGAACATTATATACAACAATAAGAAAGAGACAAACAGCTTTCTTTGGTCACTGTGATGAGAAGAGAGGCATTAGAAACATCGTGACAACTGGAAAGATCGAGGGGAAGAGAGGCATACCAAGAGAAATGATGCTGGATGGATTGAGACGGTGGCATGGAGGAATATCATCAGCAGAGTTGATCCAGAACACCAAAGACCGAGATCTGTGGAGAGCCACGAACGCCTACGCCATATGACAGGGAACTTGATGATGATGATGATGATGATGATGATGATGATGATGATGATGATGATGATGATGATGATGATGATGATGATGATGATGATGATGATGATGATGATGATGATGAAGTAAATGTATATTTTATTAAGAAGTTGTATCGGTGTGTATTTATTGTGTGTGTGTATGTGCTGGCTAAGTCTCTAGCTATTGTGCTACTTTTAATTGTGTTCTAGTGCAGCTAAGTTAGTTACATATCATTTGTAGACCTCAGTAATTTTTCTGTGATTTCTTGGAAAGTTCACGTTCAGTAGTTTGCCATTTCTTTCTGAACAACCGACACTCTTACCATTGTATAAAATCCAACGCAAGGTGGCTTTCTGCCAAATCGTCCGCAGCTGTTTTACGAACGTGGTAAATGGGATTGCAAATTGCGTAACTCCTTCGCCACGGAGCTGGTGTTCTAGTAAAGCTTACCATTTTAAGCAATTATATCCGATGTTTATGGTTTGTGTACTGACGAAGGTTGTAGCCTGAACGTCAGCTTTGTTACTTCAGATTGTGTGTAAAGCTTACCATTTTAAGCAATTATATCTGAGTGTTTATTGTTTGTGTACTGACGAATGGTGTAGCCGGAACGTCAGCTTTGTTACTTCAGATTGTGTGTAAAGCTTACCATTTTAAGCAATTATATCTGAGTGTTTATTGTTTGTGTACTGACGAAGGGTGTAGCCGGAACGTCAGCTTTGTTACTTCAGATTGTGTGTTTTAGTAAAGCTTACCATTTTAAACAATTATATCTGAGTGTTTTCTTTGTGTACTGACGAAGGGTGTAGCCGGAACGTCAGCTTTGTTACTTCAGATTGTGTGTAAAGCTTACCATTTTAAGCAATTATATCTGAGTGTTTATTGTTTGTGTACTGACGAAGGGTGTAGCCGGAACGTCAGCTTTGTTACTTCAGATTGTGTGTAAAGCTTACCATTTTAAACAATTATATCTGAGTGTTTATTGTTTGTGTACTGACGAAGGGTGTAGCCGGAACGTCAGCTTTGTTACTTCAGATTGTGTGTAAGCTTACCATTTTAAGCAATTATATCAGAGTGTTTATTGTTTGTGTACTGACGAAGGGTGTAGCCGGAACGTCAGCTTTGTTACCTTCAGATTGTGTGTAAAGCTTACCATTTTAATGCAATTATATCTGAGTGTTTATTGCTTGTGTACCGACGAAGGGTGTAGCCGGAACGTCAGCTTTGTTACTTCAAATTGTGTGTAAGCTTACTATTTTAAGCAATTATATCGAGTGTTTATTGTTTGTGTACTGACGAAGGGTGTAGACCGGAACGTCAGCTTTGTTACTTCAGATTGTGTGTAAAGCTTACCATTTTAAGCCAATTATATCTGAGTGTTATTGTTTGTGTACTGACGAAGGGTGTAGCCGAACGTCAGCTTTGTTACTTCAGATTGTGTGTAAAGCTTACCATTTTAAGCAATTATATCTGAGTGTTTATTGTTTGTGTACCTGACGAAGGGTGTAGCCGAACGTCAGCTTTGTTACTTCAGATTGTGTGTAAAGCTTACAATTTTAAGCAATTATATCTGAGTGTTTATTGCTTGTGTACTGACGAAGGGTGTAGCCGGAACGTCAGCTTTGTTACTTCAGATTGTGTGTAAAGCTTACCATTTTAAGCAATTATATCTGAGTGTTTATTGCTTGTGTACTGACGAAGGGTGTAGCCGGAACGTCAGCTTTGTTACTTCAGATTGTGTGTAAAGCTTACCATTTTAAGCAATTATATCTGAGTGTTTATTGTATGTGTACTGA
This sequence comes from Cepaea nemoralis, assembly GCA_014155875.1. Classification (NCBI taxonomy): domain Eukaryota; kingdom Metazoa; phylum Mollusca; class Gastropoda; order Stylommatophora; family Helicidae; genus Cepaea; species Cepaea nemoralis. Next base: position 39,023 of record JACEFZ010026246.1, read on the forward strand.
CGAAGGGTGTAGCCGCAACGTCAGCTTTGTTACTTCAGATTGTGTGTAAAGCTTACCATTTTAAGCAATTATATCTGAGTGTTTATTGCTTGTGTACTGACGAAGGGTGTAGCCGGAACGTCAGCTTTGTTACTTTCAGATTGTGTGTAAAGCTTACCATTTTAAGCAATTATATCTGAGTGTTTATTGCTTGTGTACTGACGAAGGGTGTAGCCGGAACGTCAGCTTTGTTACTTCAGATTGTGTGTAAAGCTTACCATTTTAAGTAATTATATCTGAGTGTTTATTGTTTGTGTACTGACGAAGGGTGTAGCCGGAACGTCAGCTTTGTTACTTCAGATTGTGTGTAAAGCTTACCATTTTAAGCAATTATATCTGAGTGTTTATTGTTTGTGTACTGACCAAGGGTGTAGCCGGAACGTCAGCTTTGTTACTTCAGATTGTATGTAAAGCTTACCATTTTAAGCAATTATATCTGAGTGTTTATTGCTTGTGTACTGACGAAGGGTGTAGCCGGAACGTCAGCTTTGTTACTTCAGATTGTGTGTAAAGCTTACCATTTTAAGCAATTATATCTGAGTGTTTATTGTTTGTGTACTGACGAAGGGTGTAGCCGGAACGTCAGCTTTGTTACTTCAGATTGTGTGTAAAGCTTACCATTTTAAGCAATTATATCTGAGTGTTTATTGTTTGTGTACTGACGAAGGGTGTAGCCGCAACGTCAGCTTTGTTACTTCAGATTGTGTGTAAAGCTTACCATTTTAAGCAATTATATCTGAGTGTTTATTGTTTGTGTACTGACGAAGGGTGTAGCCGCAACGTCAGCTTTGTTACTTCAGATTGTGTGTAAAGCTTACCATTTAAGCAATTATATCTGAGTGTTTTATTGCTTTGTACTGACGAAGGGTGTAGCCGGAACGTCAGCTTTGTTACTTCAGATTGTGTGTAAAGCTTACCATTTTAAGCAATTATATCTGAGTGTTTATTGCTTGTGTACTGACGAAGGGTGTAGCCGGAACGTCAGCTTTGTTACTTCAGATTGTATGTAAAGCTTACCATTTTAAGCAAATTATATCTGAGTGTTTATTGTATGTGTACTGACGAAGGGTGTAGCCGCAACGTCAGCTTTGTTACTTCAGATTGTGTGTAAAGCTTACCATTTTAAGCAATTATATCTGAGTGTTTATTGCTTGTGTACTGACGAAGGGTGTAGCCGGAACGTCAGCTTTGTTACTTCAGATTGTGTGTAAAGCTTACCATTTTAAGCAACTTATATCTGAGTGTTTATTGCTTGTGTACTGACGAAGGTGTAGCCGAACGTCAGCTTTGTTACTTCAGATTGTGTGTAAAGCTTACCATTTAAGTAATTATATCTGAGTGTTTATTGTTTGTGTACTGACGAAGGGTGTAGCCGGAACGTCAGCTTTGTTACTTCAGATTGTGTGTAAAGCTTACCATTTTAAGCAATTATATCTGAGTGTTTATTGTTTGTGTACTGACGAAGGGTGTAGCCGGAACGTCAGCTTTGTTACTTCAGATTGTGTGTAAAGCTTACCATTTTAAGCAATTATATCTGAGTGTTTATTGTTTGTGTACTGACGAAGGGTGTAGCCGGAACGTCAGCTTTTTCAGATTGTGTGTTCTAGTAAAGCTTACCATTTTAAGCAATTATATCAGAGTGTTTATTGTTTGTGTACTGACGAAGGGTGTCGCCGGAACGTCAGCTTTGTTACTTCAGATTGTGTGTTTTAGTAAAGCTTACCAATTCAACTTTCAGTTTCCGGGGATTTGCGTAATAAAGTATCGCCACATTCACGGTGCATCTAACAAACAACAGCGATCTCGGGGGAAATAATCCGACTCCCACGGATGCAGTCGGACAGCGGACTCTCTCACTCGTTACCCAGACAGTCTCGCCCGCAGGCAGGTGTTGTGGAGACCCCGCACCAATAGCAAACCCAGTGTACAGGACTCAAAGGCGGCAGGGTGCACGCCGCGGAGATGAAGGGATACATGCCCTACCATCTGGGTGTAGGGTGCAAGCAAGCGTGAGATCGGTAACTAACTTATGTCAATACGACAGTACAAACAGTAACTTGATGTCGAGTTATTTTGACTCTTTAATTAACATATCAACATCACTCTTTTTTAACTTGGATACTCAACAGCAAATATTTACCAACTGAAAAATTAATGGTTCCACGTTACGATAAATTCGTCAGCAAAGATAAATAGTTAAGATTGTTACCATATTGTCTTATATGCTGTTAAGTTAGGTGTTCAGTAAACAATCAGTGTGTGTATAATGCTGACATTGCTTCAACCCACAAGCGAGAACTCATTTGTTCTATAATCATTGGCAACCATTTCGCTCGCAAGGAATACTCGTCACACCTCAACGAGTTCCCTTCACTGGATTAACGCGAGTGCCATCCTTCTTGAAGCTTTTAGCGCTATATTCCACTTTTATTAAGGTCAGTATAAACTAATTGTTAGTTTGTTTTGTAAACGACTTCCTACATAGCCTACGGGTATCTTCATAAGTGATTCAGTCTCCTACAACAGATCACGGAAAAGATAATCCAGTAATAAATATTGCCCTCTTGGTGTAAGTGTTAGGCCTTCTCACATTCTGGGCCACGAAATGTGATGAGAGTTAACATGTTCTCTTCCTCGTGATATTTGATTTCTAGACACTCGCTATAAGTTTATGAAAATTTTCTTGTGCGCATTATTCTAAGCAGTTAATAAAGTCAATTGCATATCCTTTACAGGACGTCACAGTCAACTCCAGTATTTTTTGGCTGTTTGTGATTTCTTGGCAAGTTTACGTTCAGTAGTTTGCTATTGCTTTCCTAAAGATCGCTACTCATATCATTTTATGAAAACTAAAGCTAGCGGTCTGCTGCTAAATTGCCAGCAGTGTGCATTGAACGCGATATGTGCGATTACGAATTGCGTCCGTAACTCCTTTGCCACAAAGCTGGCCCCAAGCGGTACTGGTCGTAAGAGACGTAATCCTGTCTACGCTAGTGATTGAACACAGACTACAAGTTTTACAGGCAACAGCATTAACCACAATGTCACATCGTTCCCGTATTTATCACCCAAACATTTTCAACACAGTGCACAATTCCGTAGCAAAGGTAGGATTGCAAATCCAATTTTTCCAGCAGTATGTATGTTTTATTTCGGATGTTTTATCGTGTATCGTTAGTGTTATGCTTATTTCGATGTCCACACTACGGGAAATACATGAAATGTAAACATCACGCGAGAGAGAGAGAGAGAGAGAGAGAGAGAGAGAGAGAGAGAGAGAGAGAGAGAGAGAGAGAGAGAGAGAGAGAGAGAGAGAGAGAGAGAGAGAGAGAGAGAGAGAGAGAGAGAGAGAGAGAGATGTTGCGTATATGAGCTATTTAACCCCCTATTCTTATTTACTTGCCGTTTCGGACGCGGTTCGTAATCCCACATACCCGCGTTCGAAACAAAGCTATGCGCGATTTGGCAGCAGACCGCGTTGCGCTGGCATTTTACGAAATGGTAATGGCATTGGCCGTTCAGAAGCAATGGCAAACTACTGAACGTAAACTTGCCACGACATCAACAACAACAAAATCATAAAATGCTGGTGTTGACTGCGACGCCATGTAAAGGACATGCAACTAACATTTTTTTAAACCTATTTACTTATCGACATGACATATTATAATAATGGGATGAATTATTAACAATTCATGACAGCCGAATTCTGAAATGTAAAATGTGTCTCTTCTGGTTTCACTCTCTCACTTTTTGATGCAGTTGTTACATCAAATATCCACTGTTTGGATCAGAGGCAATAAAAGCCGCGAGTAGAAATGGTTAAAGCAACAGTTTGCGATGAATAATAAAATAAAAATAGCGAGTACATAACAGGTTGAGATAACGGCTTGCAGGGAGCATATTGGTATTACATATGTCAGCGAGAGAAAGGGGTAAAGAAACAACTTGCAACGTACATGTTGGCATAACTTTCAGGGTAAGAACAGGTTCAAGTAACATTTTCCATTGATCATGTTGACATAACAACTGTCAGGAAGAGCGAGAAAGAGTTAAAGTTACAACTCACGATTAGCATGTTGAAATAACAACGATCAGGGACAAATAGGTTCAAAAATCTGCAATGATCATGTTGAAATAACAACCGTCAGGGAAAGAAAATATTACAGTAACAACTTACAATTACGTAAGTTGTTACTGTAACATTTCGAGCATGCTGAAATAGACATAAGAGACAGAACAGACTAAAGTAACAACTTACACTGAGCATGTTGAAATAACAACTATCAGTGACAGAAAGATAGTTAAAGTAACGACTGGCAAGGAGCCTCTTCACATAACAACTGACAGGGGTAGAAATAATGACAGCCTAGTGTCAGGTGTTATGAGCGACTTCAGCACATACAATTACTACATAGCAGCCTTCTCTTGCCAGCTTGTCATTCTCGCAAACTCTGTAGTCCACTATACGCGATTCAACCTATGATATAGATGTTGAAATAAATAACGTGTAGTAAGTAACTAAAGAAACGTAAAGCACGCTTGTCATTTCTCGAGGTGTATTGTCTGTATGGTGGTAGCTCTATATTTTATACATTAATCGGCACTCGATGGGTAATGTCAGTAAAAAATACCGGCCTTTTTATCTTCCGGGAACATTTTCTGGTAACCAATTTTGGCATAAACCCAGGTTATGTTTGTTTTTAACTGATTATGTGCCTTGGCTTGATTAATCGTCTTAAGCTACTTCCCGTATCTGCCATGGGCTGATATATCGCCGAAGTGTTGTCATTATGTTATAATGCTACCATATTGATATATTTAAATCATAGCTGACACACCCCTACTCCCCATTCTCCGCCACCCATATTTGTTTGATCCAAACTTACTTTTTGTTTGGCACTTTTTTTTTTTTGCATATCCTTTTGCAGGACATCGCTGTCAACACCAGCATTTTTCAGCTGTATGTCGATTTCTTGGCAAGATTACGCCTAGTAGTTTGCCATTGCTTTCTGAGCGGCCGGCTCACATACCCCGCAACTTACCGATGCGATTCGAACCACTGCTGATTCTCACCGTCATCACGTTACCGACGAGAGTATACGAGATTACGGAGAAAAGTCATAACCTCTAAGCCACAAAGCCGGCTGTTTGGCACTACATTTGTTAAATTCCTGCCGCGATGAGAATTCGAGCTCATGACAACCGCAGCAGAAGTCAAGCGTGCTAGCCTCTGTGAAGTAGTAACCAGTCGCTTCCAAATGATCACCACACTATTCTTCTAGCTTCATTAATACGCTGCTTCTGTTCACTCCCTCTCTCTCTCTCTCTCTCTCTCTCTCTCTCTCTCTCTCTCTCTCTCTCTCTCTTCTCTCTCTCTCTCTCTCTCTCTCTCTCTCTCTCTCTCCCTCTCTCTCTCCTCTCTCTCTCTCTACCTGTCCTCCTGCATGTTCTTAAATTTAATGTATTGTGCAGGTGCAGAACATGCACATGCCAGGTACACCAACGCACTGAAATGTTGATTCGAAACAAGTCAAGCGTATCAACCAGTGCATCGATGTTAGTTTTGTCGCTTATCTTGTTCGTATACCAGTAAACATGCACACTCAATGACGGAAGTGAGTGCATCAGTTGCTACATTGGTGTTATTTATACAGTCCAATAATTATTTCACCCACTGTGACAATATCTTATAGTGTTGTTACTCACAACTTTCATTATGGCAAAAAACTTGTTTATCTGTCATTATGGTATATTGGCAATATCATCATTGTCGTGTGTCATGCCGGTAGGCGTAGGTGATCATGTTTCACTACATCATATGATCAGAAGTCTCGAAGTAGGTTTGTATTCTTGTCCCATTGTTTTTTTCATTTGGCCAATTCATGTGTACGGTATAATAGGTATCTCTGTGTATTCCTCTTGCTCTTTCACCGTGAAATTTGACAGTTTTGACAGTAATTATTAATTTCCGAATAACCGCACATTAAACGACTCTCCTGGTTCATTAAGAATTATGTTTTATTCCTCACATCTTGCTCTCTGTCTGTTTCTTTACCCCTCTAATCGCATTATCTGTCATACACAATTTTCATTATGACAACCTAGTACTAATTGTCATTGGTAAGATCATTATCATCAACATTATGTACTGTGCCGATAAGCGTGGTCAGCCATACAAGATGATGATACAAGAATGTACTCATTGTTGGGATGTTGATGATACAATAATGTTCTCAGTTTTGGGATATTTATGATACACGAATGTTCTCATTGTTGGTACATTGAAGTTACAAGGATATCCCCATTGTTGGTACATTGATGATACAAGGATATCCTCATTGTTGGGATATTGATGATACAAGAATGTCCTCATTGTTGGGATATTGATGATACAAGAATGCCCTCATTGTTGGGATATTGATGATACACGAATGTTCTCATTGTTGGTACATTGATGATACAAGGATATCCTCATTGTTGGTACATTGATGATACAAGGATACCCTCATTGTTGAGACATTAATGATACAAGAATGCCCTCATTATTGGAACATTAATGATACAAGAATGTCCTCATTGTTGGGATATTGATGACACAAGGATATCTTCATTGTTGGTACATTGATGATACAAGGATATCCTCATTGTTGGGACATTGATGATACAAGGATATTCTCATTGTTGGTACATTTATGATACAAGAATGCCCTCATTATTGGGACATTAATGATACAAGAATGCTCTCATTGTTGGGACATTGATGATACAAGAATGTCCTCATTGTTGGATATTGATGACACAAGGATATCTTCATTGTTGGTACATTGATGATACAAGGATATCCTCATTGTTGGGACATTGATGATACAAGGATATCCTCATTGTTGGTACATTTATGATACAAGGATATCCTTATTGTTGGGACATTGATGATACAACGATATCCTTATTGTTGGGATATTCATTGATACAATAATGCCCTCATTATTGGGATATTGATGATACAAGAATGTCCTCATTGTTGGGATGACGATGAAAGTAGAATATTCCGACCATTAAGATAATGAGGACACAGCCATATTCTGACCATTGAGAATAGGATGACAAGAATATTCACATGAACTGCATTAAACCCCACACTTTTTCGGTAATGCGATAATGAAGTAATGTAAAAATTTCAAACGGCAGTCAGTGAGAACACAAACATGTTCAAAGGATTGAGATTATACAAACTTAACAATATTTCAATGAGTCGATAGTGACAACACAAATACACCCCAAGTATTGATATAGTGGAAACGTGATAATGTTCAAATCAGTGAGCTGATAAGAATAGACTGAATCTAAAGGTAGCATTCAAGAGCTAGTTTAAATTAATAATGCACAGATTGCGTGACTTCAACGTGTTTAAAAATGCACTGATTGTCAACTATTGTGGACATTTTAAATTGACTCTGTTTTCCTCTCTGAAATACAGCGATTTCTTTTATGCCGAATCTGAAAGTGATTGGGCGGCTCTCAGTGCGCAATAATAGCACGAGTTATATCGTCCGTAGTCTTCTGCCCCTGTGAGGATCAAACAAGCTGAAATAACTAATGAAGAAAGACTTCTCACAGAACACAATTATTCTTCCCCATTCCATAACTAGATCGGAAATTATCATTGTGGACGCACATGTAAAGAAAATGTGATTAAAGATCTATTCAGTAACAGGGTGAGAGAGAAAGCGAGAGATAGATAGTTTGTGTGTGTGTGTGTGTGAGAGAGAGAGAGAGAGAGAGAGAGAGAGGAAGGGGTGAGAAAGTAGGATAGGGAGAAGGAGAGAGAGGGAGACAGGGAGATATAGATGGATAGAAGGAGAGAGGGAGAGAGGGATGAAGTAAAAGAGAGGTAGGGAGAGGAAATGGGAAGGGAAGTGAGGAAGGAGAAAGGGAAGTTGGGAGTGATGGAGGAGGGTGTCGTACAGAGGGGAAGTAAAAGAGAGAGAGAGAGAGAGAGAGAGAGAGAGAGAGAGAGAACATAGAGGAAGAGAGAAACAGAAATGAGATAGGGAGATAGAGAGCGAGAGACAGGGGGAAATGAACTGAGAGAAGGGGATATAAAGAGTGCGTAAAGAGTGCATAAGTTATTTCTAAAGTGTTCTCACTGTTAGGGGACCCTAAACTTAAATTTTACGAATCAACTAAGATTAATCAAAGACTATAACTCATGCTGTTCCTGTTACTTGTATATAAGTAGATACGTAGAAACAGATTATGTCGAACCTCTGACTTCAGAACATGAGGCAGTTGTGAGGAAAGTGGATAAATCTGGAACTTTTCAGCATGTAGTTTCTTCTTCATTGTGGTCGTTGGTCGTCGATATTTTGTTTTGTTTTGTTTTGGTTGTTGGACAAAATTGCATTGTAATTTGCACATTTCGGCCGGCACATCCGACAACTGCGGGCTTTTGTTGACAATGGTTAGCCTTCCTGGCATACATAGTTTAATATATAATAATCACTTTCAAGGAATTATAACCATATACATCACAGGGTCAATATTACAGGCGAACAGAGAGAGAACTTGAAGTTTGTGAAGAAAAAACAGTTGAATAAGTGAACAGATCAGGAGAAGACAATTTGATGTCCTGGTTTCTACTGAGACGGCATTATCCAGGACAAATAAACCAGAAAGTAGCACCAGCTTATTCTAGGAAGGGAATGGAAGGTAACGGTGTTAATTCACTAAACACGGAACACAGGAAACCTTCTACGCTGGAAAGCGTCGTCAATTACGGTAAATGAAAACATTATCCTGGAGAAGATGTTTAAAATGCAGACATGTTTTCAGTATGTGGTAAACACAATAAAAGTGTACGGTTGTATATCAGGGATTATTATTGTTTTCCGTATCATCATCATCATCACCATCATAATCATTATCATCATCATCATCACCATCATCATCATCCTCATCATCATCTAGTGTCTATTTCTGCGCAGAACTTTCCCTCATTTATTTTTTTTAAAAGTTGCATATCCTTTTACAGGACGTTGCAGTCAACACCAGCATTTTACTGCCATTTTTGATGTTCTGGCAAGTCTTACGTTCCCGTAGTTTGCCATTGCTTTCTGAACGACCGGCTCCCATATCAACACGTTAAAACCAGCGCGACACGCTCTGCTGCCAAATCGGTCACAGCTGTGTTTTGAACGAGGGTAAGCGGCATTACGAATCGCGTCCGTAACGCCATCGCCACGGAGCGCGGCCTTCCCTCATTACCGTCTTGTAAAATTGCTCTCTTTCTTACATTCCCCCAGTTGCCCTGGCTCTGTCGTGTACATTATTCTATCACGTGTTGAATCTAAATACCCCGTAGTCTGCCCCTGCTACTCTTCCCCGACACATCTCTCTCCTTAGTTGTCTTGTCCAAACATGTATGTCTTGTTACATACACATTTCCCTCTATTAATATTACAAAATATGGAAAAGGACATTAGGAGTTATTTGTAAAGGTGTTGTAATTATTATAATAATAATCAGTCTGATGACTAGGGTTGAACTGTCAATCCGAAGACTAGAATTCAGTGTAGAATAGATTCGCAATCTCTTTCTCATTATCCTCCTGTAATATAACCGCGCTGTATATAATGTTTAAATTGTAGGCCAATCTGATAACTCTTTGTTTTTCTTCTATCTTTATCTGTTCGAATATCTTATCAATGCACTCCATGAATCCCGATCGAAGACTTTTTCAAAGACTACGAATATGGTTATCATTATTTCTCCCACAAATGTGCATGCACCAAGGGCATCTATGGTTCCCTTTCCTCTTTTGAATCCAGAATGACGAACATTTAGTGTCTGTTCAGTTTTGCGGTGTTTCGCTTGTACTTTCCATGAACATTATTTAACGGAATACGCGTTTAATCCTATAGCCGGAAATTGTTCACATTCGCATTAACAATGTTTTTGTTGGTATATGTAGTGACGTAATCCGGTTCACGGATGCAATTTTCGCCTTCCCCCCCCCCCCCCCCCCTCCTGCTTTATTGCGAATTGGCAGGTCGCTCTGCTCAAAGAGACCGAGTCAAGTGTTTTAATCAATGTTGTTGATCCGCTTGCTTTTAAATCCCTATAAATCGCATATTAACCGGTAAAACAAACTGACCATAGTCGACTTAGATATATCCTATGAATGTTGTGAAACAGCAAGTCATTACGGATATCATTTGCATGATGTATAACTCTGTCGTCATTTAACCAATTTCCGGCGTTTTCGATTTACGAATTGTCACAAATCAAACAATAAAAGTGAAGTAACGTGTCTATTTTACACACTTTGAAAAACATATAATATCCATTGCGATACTGTGCCTCGTTGTAGCAAGTGTTGTAAACATGTGCAACTTTTCATTTGGTATATTCTTTGCAATCTGCCGTTGACTGTGTTGTGATCAAGTTACTCATTAAAATTTAAATATCTGTACTACAAAACATCTTCATTTTTATTTTTCTGTTCTACCTCTTCATGCTTAAAAAAAAATACATAAAAATAAAAGTCACTTTTACATTGCTGGAGACGTCAGATCCAACCGCGTTCATGTCATTATGAGCATAGCCTTCCAACGATTACATTAACTCGCCGCTCTGTCGTACCATCGCTAACTCATAATCAGCTGCGACTTTAAAATGATCAAAGAGCTATACACTTCTGTCTACTATTTGACACTACTAGCACAGTGCTTAATTCGGAAAAAACTCTTAATTTATTGCCATCACTGATTACCAAGCACGTCAGCCAACTACCACTACTGTTGCACATTAATTACAAAGTAATTTTATACTAATCTCAATGAGATTCTAAACTGTATTCTACACACAAAATACGTCTTGTCATTTCTACTGATGATAGAAGTACGTGCATTAATTTGAATTGCAGAACACATTAGCTGATTATGATGATTATGAGATCGTTGCACAATTTTATTGAGTAAACTTAGTTTTTTAGACGCGTGACATGGCGGCTGTAGCAAATACAAATGGGTCAAATCAGTAAAGAAGCCATAACAATTCTAACAAACAAGCAGGTCTTTTATTTTGATCCTTAACAATAAGACATACTAGACTATGGAGGAAACTGAAGAAAGAAGAGAAGAGAAGAGCCGCTACGTCCTATTCTGTTACGATGTTTAACATCAGCTTAATTTATTCACTTATCACTAAATACCTCTTCGGCTGCTGCTGCTTCTTCTTCTTCTTCTTCTTCTTCTTCTTCTTCTTCTTCTTCTTCTTCTTCTTCTTCTTCTTCTTCTTCTTCTTCTTCTTCTTCTTCTTCTTCTTCTTCTTCTTCTTCTTCTTCTTCTTCTTCTTCTACTTCTTCTTCTTCATTTCGTCAGTAATGTGTTTGAGATGGAGATGTAAAGATCCTGAATACGCTCTTTCTAATGCTCTATATAAGATAGTATTCATTTATCTAAGGCTGTTCTTTTTAGAATCACTCCATCTGTTACGTGGTCTTGCCCTTGTTCTGCATCTATTATATGTCTTCAGTGTGGTCCTTTGTGGTATATGGCACCACGGCATTCTTGTGAGGTGGCCAACACATTTAGTCTGTTGTTCTATAATGAACTGCATTACTGGTTTAAGATTTAGTCTTCCCGTAATTTTCTTATTTCTAATTGTAGTGTATCTCTCACGGTTACTCCCGCAGCTCTTCACATGCATGTCATTTCCGTTGTTATGATTTTGCACTCATTAGTTGCAGTAAGCGTCCATGTGTGACATTGTAGCATAATGTCGATCAAAAGATGGTTCTTTTGAGATCTGCTTTAATGTTTATGGGTGTCTTTCCATGAGACAGAAATGGTGCTAGTTGGCCCAGTACATGATTTGCCTTTGCATAACATGTTTTGAATTCGTTATCCACCTCCCCCGTTCCCACCCCTACCCCCAATCTAAAGTGAAAATTAACCCTAGATAGTTTCAGTTGCTGTTTTGTTTTGTTTTCGAGTTCCTTATTTTTATTGATGGGGTTTCTGAGCGCCCGTGTATTGCCGAGGCCCATAAGGGAAGCGAAGAATAGTAACACTGTTGCCTTCCATGCGTGTCTTAAGAGGCGACTAAGGAGGCTGTGGGTTGAGACTTAGTCTACAGTCAATTGGGACTTCCGGTCCCCAACATGGCGGATAGGCATTTAAACCGTTAAGGCCTCTGGAGTTTTTAATCTTGTGGCTTCAGTTTGCGTTGGCATTTTCCTCATGCTGGACTGGTAGTGCATGGTTCCGTCGCCCTGCTACTAAGTGCGTGCATGGCGCGACACTGTGAGCTGTGAATTTTGCGTGGAATGCATTTACATCTGTCCGTGATTGTTTATAGCGGAACGATGGCTGCCGGCTGTTGCTGAATTGACTGGTTTGTCTATTCGGTTCACGAGTGCATTTTTCAGGAGATTCCTGGGAGTCCTCGCTGGAGCAGCGGAATTCGTGCTTTGTGTGGCGCTTTCGGCAGGTCGCCCTGCGGAAAGAGACCGAGTCATACGGGATAAAACCCGGGTCAATGAAGTCTTTCTGGTGACTGCCGATTCCATCGACTATTAACTGTGTTTTTCGTGGAGGACTTTTGTGTGGAATTCTGGCGGCTGGCATTATGCAGTGTACCTGTGCGGGCTGTTAACTTGCCGGGGCTCCCATCTATTCCATTGTTCACATAGGGTAGTGAGGAGCATTTTGTGTGATATTCACTGGCACAGGAACTGAGCATAATGGGGACGACCCGCTGCCGTGAAGTTGGAACCCCGACTACCTAACTAACTAACTAGGGTTTTGAGTATCTGGAACCCCGACTACCTAAAAACTAACTAGGGTTTTGAGTATCTGTCTGTTACTATTGTCTCTGTCTTTTCAAAGCCTATTTTCATGTTATATTTCTCGCATGTGCAGTTGACTTGATTTAGATTATTCTGAGGCTCTCTTTTCGTATTTAGCTATTAATCGGCAATCATTGTCAATGTATATGATAAAAAAGCAGAGGTCCAAGCACACATTCTTATAGTACATCTGCATTTACTTCGAAAACTGTTTATATACCCGCCTTTGTGCTTACGCCTTGACTGATATAAATTTTTGCAAACATTAATTGGATGTTTTCTAATTCCGTATTTTCTTAGACAATTCCATGGCATCTTCCTGTCAACTATGTCAAAAGCTGGTCTATAAAAGCGACTTTACACGACTTATCATGTTCAACTGTTTTTGGTTTTTTTTTCTTTTGTTTCTGTTTTTGCGTCTGTGCAGCGTCGGTTTGGTCTAACACCAACTTGGGCTTTCTGATAATTGATCTTCCCTTTATGGTCTTAATCTTCTCTCAGTGATTTGGACATACATTTTCCTCGTGAGGCTTCTATTTTATTTTAAACATTTAAATATTTTTCAAAATTGTTACAATTATTGCTGTTTGCCAATCATCTGGTCTGACCAGGCAATCTGGACAATTTGTCTGAGCCATTTTGCCTCTAGTTCTCCAGCTGCTTTGATGGCTTATGTAGGTCAATCGTCAACGCCTGTTGCTTTGTGCTTTGGTGACATTTTTATCACTTTTCCTACTTCTGTCTGTGATATTTCTGGTTTCAGATCATCTATCTTTGCTTCTGTATTATTTATAATTGTACATGAGTCTGTCTGTTTTATTGAAATTAAGCATTTCTGTAAAATAATTTCTCCATCTGTCTAAGATAATTTTCCGGTCTGGTATAGGTTGCCCCATTTCATCGTTTATTATTTGTGTTAGATTGCATAGTCCGTGTGTTGTCTTATTCCTTTTACTTTCTTGTAGTGTTTTTTCTTCGTCTGCCAAAATTTCTCCAAGCATTTCCCGTGCATCTCTCTTCGCACTTCTCGTTGTTACAGTTGTTTCTCCTCCAATTTTTCTTTATTCTGAATATTGTGTGTGTGTGTGTGTCTGTGTGTGTATGTGTGTCTGTGTATGTGTGTCTGTGTGTGTCTGTGTGTGTCTGTGTGTGTCTGTGTGTGTCTGTGTGTGTCTGTGTGTGTTGTGTATGTGTCTGTGTGTGTCTGTGTGTGTGTCTGTGTGTGTGTCTACGTGTGTGTGTGTGTGTGTGCTGTCTGTGTGTGTGTCTCTGTGTGTGTGTGTGTGTGTGTGTGTGTGTGTGTGTGTATGTTATGTTATTTAACCAACAATTATAAGCTTTCTTTTTATTATTCACAATGTATTGTATTTCATTAATCCACCGTGTTGATATTTTACAACCCACATTTTCATGCTCTTTTGCTCCACATATTATTTTTTCTTCAAAAGAGTTACTTTATAATTAATCCATTATTCATTTATTTCACGTGTCTGTTGATGAAGTACTGCATAACTTTGTTATAATTTTTCTTGGAAGGCTTTTTTAATTTTCCTCTCCGTCTAGTCTTACTTATCTAAATATTGCACGGGAAAAATACAGACACGCGTTCTAGGTCTGCGTGACTTAAACTGTCGCTTTCTCACAGTAATTACTTTGTACTGTAAAGCGTCTTTACTTTTGTTGTGGTCTCCTGTACTGTAAAGGCTCTATTCTTTCTCCCGTCTCTATTTCACACTACCGTTATTTACTGCATTTTCCTATAACTATCTATTTGTAATATAGGACTATAATAGGCACATTGACTACACGACAATCCGCTCTTTATCGATGACTGTTACGCTTAAGATATTTATAATATCTCTTGAATAATAATATGGTGAGTTTGATGGCGAACGTGATTATTAGGCGCTTGTCAAAATTAATAGTCGTCGAGAATTTTATTAAAATCACGTGTTGCTTACTATAATATCGTTTGCTGTTGCCGTAGTCCGTCAGTATTTTATCCCGTTCATTGTTTTACAATAGCAACTGTTTTGTTTCCCATTTTGGCATATACATTTCCGAGTACCAAATTTTACGTCAAATTGATTACATTGACCCATTGAAATGTTAATGTCATCAATAACATGTATGGATATATTCTTCCCATCGGTCTGCTATTGATACACACAGGTGTATTACAACAGTCTCTGTCGTGTGCTTATAGTTCTACTCATATGATGTATGATAGTACTCAAGGTCCTTTAAATTATTTTGCTCTATTGCTGTGTAGGTATTACAATTAAGCCAACTCCCATTTAATGTTCTCTTTCTCCTGAGTAAATTATTCGATAATCTTGTCAATATATTTCTTCTTCAGTCAGCCATTTCATTTCAAGATAATTGAGTGCTTTCTATCTAGTTTTGTGTTGGTGTTTTCCATCTTCCCCTTTTACAAAAGTATTTAAATATTCAATGCTTCAATCTGAACCCCTTAGACGACGTTAAATGGGTAACATCAAATAACCGCAATCCATTTGCGTAGGACATGCTAAGTAATTTCAGGTTAATCATTGCCCAGACTAGAATGAATGTTACTCCTCTATTCTAAGTGTATTCCCTGCTAATACACTTGTTCATTTATTCAAATATGAAGAATATGAAGATATGATATATAACTCTGCATCTCGACGAGACGCAGCGAAATGTGCCAGGCTATAAGTCGCGCAACCTATTGTTCGGGGCTTTTGTGTTCAAATTCACCATCTTTGACTATTCTTTGGAAGATACAGTGTTGGTTTCCCCTTACCTTCCACAACCACACATGTGGTTTGTGACTTCCACTTTTGATGGATATTTCCGGCTGTAGAGACAAGTAAAGTGTCCTAATTTACGTGTTAACTTATACCTTGGAATGCTTGGCTTTCTGCAATCTTGTGCATTACTCGCCCTCCACCAACGGACATGAAACAACCGTTTGGCGTTGCCATTTGATAGCATTTCTGTACATGATCTCAAACATCAAAGAGAAGGAAGACATTAATTAACAATTTCTGCACACCCTTAAAGTCGTTATACAAAAGCATTTATAGCATGGTGACTGAAGACAATCTAGATAACACAGCTTATCTCGCCTGAAACAGCGCCTTGATATTGAAAAGCAGGCTTGGTGCAGCCTTTAGCACCCGGAATAGAGAACGTAAAGATTACAACTTTACCAGATGTCGGGATTTTGGAGCACATGTTTAGAACAAACCTTTGATATTATAAACAACGACTTTACAGCACACTGATTATTAAAGTTGTGAAATTGTTCTCACGGGGAAGAACACGTGTTGGAAGTAGTTGTTCAAATGATTGCACAGAACAGCGCACAGCTGTAAGCTGTAAGGAGATGTCTAGTTGGTCATGTGTCGAAGTGCACTTGTTCCATGAAGCGAGGCGCCGTCGTCATTTTCGAATCCCGGTCGGTAACTAGCTTTCAATTTTTATGTTGTCTAGTGCGTCCTCTAGTCTCTACTTCCTTCTTTTCACTTCTATGAGCGTCAAACAATACTATGTGTGTTTATTTATGAGCTGTAAGCAAATAATATTTCTTAAATAATGACTTAGCTTCTTACCCAGAAGAATAATTAAGAAACACAATATGCTTCCTTATTCTGCCAGTTCAGATAGAGTTTTATTTTCTCTGACTGGGTTTTCAATAATTGAATACACTATAAAGTTCCAGCATTTTCCAGGATTTTGGCTCACATGCACGATAACGACCTTGCTCAGAACGAGAGCGATAGACTAAAACAAGGTAAAGTCTCTGTAAGGGTTACATGGAGCCTGATGAGCCAACGCCGATCAGTTGTAATACATTAACAGCAACTCTGAAGCAGTTCTGAGTATCTATTCATCATTGACTATTGGGCTTGTTGGTGTAATCGTTAGGACGTTAGGATAACAGTGGCATATCCGCGCTTGGTCAAGGGATCCATTCCAGATCTCGTCGTTTGCCATGGCATGGCAAATCTGGCTACCTAACACACGTGCATTCAGGCCAACAGACATCTGATGATGCTAACATAACCACGGACACAGCAGGTTCATGATTCAAGACTAGTATCTGTTCTTTTCTTTTCTTGTCTTTTCTATTCTTTTCTTGTCTTTTCTTTCCACAATTGCCTACATAATTTCCCTTTTTGATTACTGTTACTTGGTCCCATTAAACATTGTTTATTATTATTATTATTATTATTATTATTATATTATTATTATTATTATTATTATTATTATTATTATTATTATTATTATTATTATTATTATTATTATTATCATGGGTTTCCTCACCAATTGTAACATAATTGTGATATAAATGTCTGGCGTCCTTACAGTTTCCTAGAATTGACTCCTTTGTTACCACGCCTTGCAGGGAAATGCATTAGACTGGTCTGGATGACGTCATAATTTATATGGCCTTAGTTCAAATGCGAGTTAAATGATTGGTAAAGTATCAGGCCAAGACATTGCCGCTAAATTAGCAAGGCGTTAGTAGATACGTGCCATCTGGAACGTTCGAAAGACAAGTCGCCTCCCGCTTGGGAGGGCAATCAGCCCAAACAATTCACTCTCTGGGGCCTAGGTACGTTTGTAAACGCATTACGAATGTGTAACCATGTCTTTTGATAAAGTACATGTACCACTGTGTTAAATATGAATTGTGAAAACTGTTAGATCAACAATTAATGTGAAAAGATAACCTGAGTGATTGCTTTCTAATGAGCGGACATCTTTGTCTCACTGCCAATTTTCCTATGCATACAGTTTCAATTCCTATGTGTAACATATTATATATGCTTTGTAAAGCTATCTCACTATCAATGTATATCGATCTGCAAATTTTCTATGTGCTGTAGAGTGTTCACTCTAAGTGCATTTCACGAACCTTTTCTCTATGCGGAAGAATAGTTTTATTAACGCATCTTGTAACTTGAGCTATCGTGCCACTACTGTACTTCTTCTTGTTTACATCTTAATAACCACACAACATGTTTCATGGGTATGTATCCTTTCATAAATATGCAAAGTAAATGCCATGTTTGATGAGTATAGCTCATGAATAATGAAAGAAAAACACAAGATATATATTTTCAAATGTTTTGCAGGACGTGTCTCCCGTCCACATTGGTTCATTGTTGTCGGTGCCGGGGAGAATATTTATGTTCAGGAATTTGCTAACAACGTTCAGAATGCTTACCATGCTGCAGAAGGTTTTCCTGAAGAAAGGGCACTTCTTATGCTAGGAGCAATTGGTGAGTTATATAACGGCGTTCATTAACCCCCATGCTTCTATAGGCAGGTGGGAAGAGGACCATCTGTTCTGGTTTTATGGTTTGATGAGTGGGATGTAATATCCCAAGAATGGCCCCTGTATTATTATAATCATTATATGAAGGATTCACATGTGTTCACTGTTATGAGATTTATGTATTCAATTAGTGATTGTTACTTTCACTGCTGGAGTATACAATTTAATGTTACCCCTGAGGGAACATGATGATGATGATGATGATGATGATGATGATGATGATGATGATGATGATGATGATGATGATGATGATGATGATGATGATGATGATGATGGCGATGATGATGACGACGACGACGACAATGATGATGATGATGATGATGATGATGATGATGATGATGATGATGATGATGATGATGATGATGATGATGATGATGATGATGATGATGATGATTTAGAAGCCATTGTGTATGTCTGTACATCAAGAAGAGAATGTTGACTGGTATGGTCAGTTGGCCTTTGAACCTACTGCTGTTTGCAGCTATGGAAATGAAATGGGAAATTCTGGACAAAAGGCCTATGTCTCATAGATCCTTGTCATGTTATGGCAGGTATAATATCAAAATATTTGAATAGTTAGGATGTCTTTAGATCATCAGAAAGTCCCAGCAGCGATTTCAAAACGAATACTGAGTGAGGTGATACCTTACTCACTTTTGGAGTTAGATTAAACACCACCTTAAGAGACGAGGGATGGAAAAACATAGAACTACCCTTCTTTCTCCATCCTTTTTGTTTCTTTTATGTGTGTTATGATAAATGTTACCACAACATGAGTTTGTATTGATGGTTTGGAATGTGTTCTTTTGTCATTTCCAGCTCTGGAGAGGCAGGTGGTGGGTTGGACGTTATCACCGAAAATGAACCTGGGTTAACAGCCTGTTCTGAGTGGTACATGAAAGAATGACTTACATCTACTGTCTGGACCTATAAAAATGTTGACAGCCGCATTTATTAACTGCCTTTGTCAGCGGAAAACGTGACGAAAATGATTAGCCTAAATCTATTGATACATTCCGACTTCTGTCTGGATACCTCAGGACGGTCTTCCTTATCAAAATGTCTACCAAGACAAACGGATATACATAGTACACAGATACCAGGTTATTACCCACCCTGTCCGTCTGGGAGGTACTGCCTGACGTACCATCAATCAGCAAGGTTAAGGAAACTATGGGACAGTCCAAGCTTGAAGAAAACTAACAGCAGTAAGAACCCTCCAACTGCCTGTTGGATTCCCAGTTTCTAATACAAAAAGAATTACCCTTCAAGACAAGTCATATGTAGGCAATTTCAACACGAAGTCCTATATGGGAATACCATCGGGAAGACACTATGAAAGAACCTAGAGGAGTCAATGTTTATACACATGCAGCAGAGGGGATTTTCAGACTGTCTTGTTGACTCCCAGTTTGTGTGCTGGATATCTTTTTCTTCTGTTCCATGCTTGTGCAGACCAGTCTGGACGTAGTCCCAGATGACACCAGTGAGTGATTCTCAGCATTGTATGTTTCCACACTGGAATGGATATATCAAGGGAAGGCTTGTTTCTGGTCCCAGGTCGGCCTGTTTGCATTATTACCAAGTGTAGAATGGTCTATCGATCTGAGACTGTGTGTGGTTAATCCTTGTGGACAGGAGTTGAGATTTTGATAATAAACAGAGATGCTGGACGGTCTTCATCTTTTTCATTGTGTTCGATGATGTAGGAAAATACCTTCTGCCCAGTCTGTAGAGGAACTCCTGAAAGTTTGACTGACCCAGGCCTCAGCTTCACTAGGACACAGATCCTATTAGCACAAGAGTTTTCTTGATTCTCTCCCTGCATAATAAGGATTATGATGTCCTCTGGAGCAAATTTACAGTGGCTATTAGATGGGTAGGATGCAAATGAGTGAACATTCATTCGGTCCCTGGATAATGGGGATATAATCTGCTATTCATTGGGGAGGAATACCTATCAACAGAACAGAATAGAAAAAGAGAGAGTAGGACTGATTAATTAGCCTAATTATTGTGTTCTGAATTTGGAGTGTTGTTTTGGTTTTGAGTGCATTCATTGTTGGGGATACATGGAATTATCACATTTGTATGTATTAATGATATTACATATCATCCCATGACTTTCCAAACTCAATACTGTTAATACAAATATATATGAGTACTCCAGATCTTGATTTAATTCATGGTGAACGGTTTGTTCAAATGTTGATGTTTACGTCAATTGTTTATTGGTGTTTGTTCAACAGTGGCTGTTCTATATGTTGTAAACAATCAATGTTCTCTGACACTATATCAAATTCATAAGGTGTGTCGTGTCCTCCTTTAAAGTGTCGTCCCTGGAGTGAGGAGAGTCAACACCCACATTATAATATTTTTCTTTCCTATCAATATCCTGGAGAATCCACCAGCTTCCGTCCAACACACTCCATCAGCCCGTGGACACCTTTTCCTATCACTCTCTCACTGTCGTACTATGCCCCCTCTCATACTTCCCCAACGCAACATACTCAACAACTCTTGCTTCTAAAAATTAATAAAGATTAATTTATTAAAAGAAAAGTGTAACGTATATGAGACGTGTATGCGAAGAAAAATGTGTGTCGTGTATAATAACATAAATGTATATGTCAGCCCTCAAAGTTCAGGATCATAGTGCACACATCATGGCAAGGATTACACGACATCACACGAGTCAGTACAATAGACCTCACCGAAGTCGTATCCTTCTCTCCAGACATGTCCTCCTCCAGAAGCTCTGATGACCATGAGATCTGAATCCCATGTAAATATATAATCCGTGGAAAATACTATTATTGTTCCTAACACAACGGTTCCTATTAGTTCTGTATTTTCACTCTTAAACAGTCAATGTATCTAGACAAAAATGGCTTGCTTTATTCACTAGATATAGTCTGAAAGTTATGATTTCCTAGATACATGGAACAACTACACTTCAATGTTTGGTTTCATATAATGTGAACATCAGTTCCTACTGATTTAGTTCCTCATGGGCTGAACATCCATCACTTCAGGTGTGTTAACGATTGGTATTCACTCATGTAGGATGCATATACCAATAGGCTCCACCGAGCAATGTGTATTAACTTCTTCCGTTGCGAAAGTTGCTGGCCCATCTCTCTACATCATAATTTATCCGGGATCGGATTTTTCATTGGTTCCGGGTTCTTCATTCCAACCAGAGGAAACCTGTAAAATAAATCATACAACTGGTGATAGCCTCCCCGTCACTGATCTCTATTAGATGATCGTGGCCATCGGCCTCGCTCAGAAAATAAAGTGAACCTACTCTGTCAGGGACAGATGACTGAACACAGAGGTTATCATCAGGCCAAGACAAGAAAAAAAAATCAACAAACAGAATGCGGAACCCCGCCCACCAGGGACACCTACTGGAATATCCCAATTATCCCTCATTACTCAATTCTCAACTAGTAAAGCTTATCAACACTTCACTAATCTATTTTCAACTAACAGAGCCAAGTATCACTTCCCTACTCTAGCTAGTTTTCCACTAACAGTGCTAATCATCACACTTTAGTTTTAACAAGGCTACAGCCTATATTAATTAGAACTAATTATAATAGGTTCTACCTTAGGCAACACCGCAGTTAGATCCAATTACATCCACTCTTGCCATGACATGCACGTGTAAAATTAAATTAACTCAATTCGCACACGGTAGACATTTTCCAATCAAAACCGCAGTGCCGAAGCACGTACGCTAAAATCCAAGCTTTGAGTTAAACTGTCCTCTCTAATCATGGTTTTTGGCAACACCTAAAATTGGTCACGTGACGGTATTCTTCCTGTCCACACAGGTGTTATTTGGACATATCATCCATTGTCAAGAATCCATTTTCCCTGGCTTAGTCACTGTCAGAGTTGTCATCAGTTGTTTTGACTCCCACAACAAACCAGCGAGTTACCGTATGATACAACAACAGGTTTCCCCAACAAGCTGCCAATCTTCTTGATGTCCGGAAACTATAAGTTGACAGACGGACTGTTTTCTTCCGAGCTGAGTACTTCCGCTTCCAATCCGACCTGTTTATAAACTGTCAAAGCGAGGTATGATTCAGCTCACCCACTTCCCCTACACATCTGCAGCTGTTAACTTTGCCCGACCCGTGATGGCTGACATCCGATTGCAACCAGGATCCGACAGGTTCCATCTGTATTCAAATGTTGACAAACTGTCAAAGCTATGCAGGGATTTGTCTCACTCACCACCGAGTGTTCCCAATCCGTCGACCAGATGTAAACACGTGCAGCTACATTTTCTGGATTTGTTGAAACAACCTTTGGCCTCGACCATGCCGCTAATTCAGAACGCCTTTATTCTCATAATGGTTAAATCACGTTGGTCCATCATGTAACATAG
The DNA here is from genome assembly GCA_014155875.1 of Cepaea nemoralis. Taxonomy (NCBI): domain Eukaryota; kingdom Metazoa; phylum Mollusca; class Gastropoda; order Stylommatophora; family Helicidae; genus Cepaea; species Cepaea nemoralis. Next base: position 61,652 of record JACEFZ010026246.1, read on the forward strand.
GCCCCCTCTTAAGAGAGTAGTCCATCTCACTCTTCTCTACCGTGATTTTAATCCAGATGATTCATTCTTCTTCTTCAGGAGCTGGGTGTCTTGACAAGAAGTCCGCTCCAACATTTTCCTTCCCAGGAATGTACTCCACTGTGAAATTATAAGGTTGAAGTAACAAAGACCACCGCATCAAACGGGCGTTGAGCTTCTGAGAAGTAGCCAGGAACATCAGGGGCTGATGATCCGACTGGACTCGAAACTTAACTCCATACAAATATGGCTGGAATTTTTGCACTGCCCATACGAGGGACAAGCACTCTCTCTCTCTCTCTCTCTCTCTCTCTCTCTCTCTCTCTCTCTCTCGACGGTTGAATAATTCCTCTCAGCCTGCAGTAATTTCTTGCTTGCGTATGCCACAGGTTTCAAAACCGAAGCATCGTCTTTTCCTTCTTGTAACAAAGCGGCTCCAATTCCAATCGCACTCGCATCCGTTCTCAACACAAATGGTTTGGAAAGGTCAGGGAGCTGTAATACAGGTTTGCTGACCAAGGCCTCCTTTAACTGACTATAGGCATTCTCACATTCTGGTGTCCAAATGATTTGGTCCGGGAATCCCTTTTTCAAGGTTTCCGTCAATGGAGCTCCCAGTTCAGTGAAATGTGGGATAAATTTGTGGTAGAACCCACACAACGAGAGAAAAGATCGCACATCCTTCTTCGTTTTTGGCCTTGGTGCATTTCTGATTTTCTCCAGGTTCTTCTCTTCTGGGACAATGTGTCCTGGAGTGATGGTGTGACCTAGAAATTCCAGAGTCTGGTAACCAATCATGCACTTGGTTGGACGAGCTGTAAGCCCTGCTTCCTTGAGCCTATTAAACACTCTCTCCAAGGATTGTAAGTGGTCATCCAAGCTGTCACTGGAAATCAGAATATCATCCATGAATGAGATGATGGATGGATCCTGTAACGGATCTAGTAAAGTCCTCATCATGCGTGTAAACACACTAGATGCATTGCTGAGTCCAAAGGGCATGACCTTGAATTCGTAGTGTCCACTGGGTGTACTGAAAGCCAACAGTGGTCGAATCTCCGATTTGACTTGTATCTGATAGTACCCCCGACTCAGATCCACCTTTGAAAAGTACCGAGCCTTATGGAGCCTAGCGAATAACTGAGTTCGATTCGGCAAAGGTTCCACCTGAAATTGTGTGTGACTGTTCAGAAGTCGGTAGTCTATACACAACCGGTGTTCTCCACTTGGTTTCCGTAACAAAACTACCCCTGCATTGTATGGGGATGTGGATGGTGCAATCACGTCATCCTCCAGCAGTTTTTGTATTTCCTCCTCCATGGCCTTTTCTTTAGAGAATGGCACTGGGTAAACCTTTTGACGAACAGGCTCCTGCGTGGTCAAAGTCATCTCGAACTCCACCAACCTCGTTCGTCCTGGTTTATCAGTCAGTATCTCCTTATGAGACTTGAGAACCTGGGTTATCCTTTCCCTCTCCTGGGAGGTCAGATCAGGGTTCACTTGCACATCCCTATAGGTTTCCTGGTGTACCAAGGGATATTCCCTGCCCTCGCTGGTTCCCACTTCCGTCTCCACTGCAACTGCCATTGCCATGAGGTGAGCTGCCTTGTCTCCGGTTCTCTCTTCGTATTTCCGCAAGAGATTGATATGGACAATCTTCGACTTTCCCCGGATCCGGATCTGATAGTTGGTTCTGGATATCACCCTTTCCACGGGAAATGGTCCTTGCCAACCTATCTCCAGTTTGTTGTTTCCCGTTGGGAGTAGCAACAAGACTTTATCTCCCACCTCTAGAGATCTTTCTTTAGACCTACGGTTGTAGTAAGCCGCATGTCTTTTCCTGGCCTTTTTCAAGTTTTGATTCGCCAGAGTCCATCCCTTGTGAAGTTTTTCATTCAGTTCCTCCACATATTTATAGGATGAGATCACTTCTTCTGACGTCCCCTCTTCAGTCCAACTCCTCAACATGGCTTCCAACGGTCCTTTGATTGGACGACCAAACAGCAACGTGGCGGGTGGTAGTCCTGTTGAGCCATGAGGATTTTCCCGATAGGCAAAAAGGGCGGCTGGGATATATTCATCCCACCTATCAGGTTTTTCCTGCGCTAGTTTCCTGAGCATTGTCATCAACGTGCCGTTGAAACGATCTACTTGTCCATTGGCTTGAGGGTGGTAAGGGCTGGTATGTATGTGGTTAGAATGGAACACCCTAAATACCTCCTCCATGAGTTTTCCACAAAACTGAGACCCATTGTCCTTCAGAATTTGATCCGGAAAGCCTAATCTGCTAAAGGCCTCCATCAGTGCCTCCGCCACTCGTTTCGAGTCATTCGTGGTCAACGGTATGGCCTCACGCCACATTGTACATCAATCCACCATTGTGAGTATATACATGTTCCTCTTCCTAGACCTGGGAAGTGGACCCACGATATCGATGGCTACCCTCTCGAAAGGAGAGTTCATGATGGGCATCTCACCCAACACCACCGGTGCTGTCCAGTGTTTCGGTGCCACCCTCTGGCACTCAGGGCATGACTTCACTATACCGACGCACATCATCTGTCATTCCCGGCCAATAGTAATGGCAGGAAATCCGCTGCATGGTGGCGGCAATACCCATGTGTCCACTAAAGGAGATGGTATGCCCCATATGAAGAATCTGGGACCGGTGAGCTTTCGGGACGACCAACTGACCGTATAGGTTGTCTCCCCTTCCTGCTCTCCTGTAGAGTATCCTATTCTTCATGTAGTACTGCCCCCGTCCTGGTGGATCAGCACTTTTCTGCAGCTTTCTGTAGCAAGGACGTAAAGTATCATCCTCACTCTGGGCAGTTCGTAGCTCCCCCGGCATTGAGTTAGTCACAATTGCGTCTGCCTCTTCAGTTTTCGTCTGAGAGCGAGTCTGCATTGCTCCCATATGGATTGGCTCCCTGGGCATTCCCAGAAAGACATACCGGGAACCTAGGATTACTGGAAAAATGGGATCGGTCAATACAGCGGCCTTGATGGTGCCGGTGACGTACCTTGACCGAATCTCCACATTAGCAATGGGCAACTTCATGGTCACAGCACTCTTCTGTGCAGGCTGTATCTCCCATGTCTCACCTGTGAATTGTTCTGGATGTACCAGATCCGCAGAAAGCACGGCCTCCCCGTCCAGTCCTGTGTCGTATAAACACTCCACTTGACGACCGTTAACCTCTACCAATTCCACTACAGGTGGTTTTTCCTGGTCTGGAGTCTCTTCCTCGGCCTCGACCTGTTCGGTGGGCTCCACCTTAGGTTTCCCGGGGCACACGACGAATTGAGTGTCTCCTGACTTTCCCCTGCAGTCAATAGCATTGTGCGTGTTTGACTTGCATTGGTTGCACCATTTCCCTGTCCTAGATTTTCTATTGCCGGACTTGAGTGAGCTCTCCTTGTGGCGAGCTTCCTTGTTGACCTTGGCATTTTCCGTGACAACCTCCTTGGAAGTCACTTGACATGCTGCGAAGTGAGGGTTCGTAGCCTTTGATTTGCAGTCCCTCGTATTGTGAGAGGGTGACTTACAAATTGAACACCACTTCTCCGACCATGGTCGTTTTGGTGTAGAGCTTGAAGTGCTCTTGCTTCCCTCCTTCTTCTTCTCTGAACTATCCTCTGATTTTTGTACATAAGGTTCCCACTTTTTGGTTCCTGAGTTTTTGGCTTTCTTCTTATCATGTTTCTCTTGACTTTTGGAGTTGGTGGAAAGGTTTTCCCCTGCCTCCCCATGTACCTCGACGAACCGTTCTGCTAATTTAGTCACGAGGTCAATACGTTCCGCTCCTTGTTCTCCCAGGAACGTCCTGAGAGGTTTAGACATTTGCTTCTTCAGTTGGTCGACCACCTTGAGTTCTTCCAGACTCTCATAGTCATGTGCGAACCCAGCCAAATCCATCCACTTATAGAGATACGATTTTAGACGCAAACTGTAGGCGGCAAACAACTCCCCCGGTTCTCGTTTCGCTGCCTCGAAATTTTTTCCGGTAGGTATGTGACGTAACCTCGAATCGTTTCAGCAGAGCCGTCTTTAACTCGTCATAATTGTTCTCATGTCCTGGTGGCAGGCGAGAATAAACCTCGTAGCCTGTCCCGCGTAATCTCTGGGATAGCTTGAGATTCCATTTGTTACGTTCCAGACCCATAGCAACTGACATAGCCTCGAAGCGTTGAAGGTACTGGTCAATCTTCTCTTTGTCCTCCTCGTAGACCGCTAAAGGAAACTTCATAGCATGGTACCCATGTCCACCTACTGGTGTTGAGCCTGGGATGGAGGAACCTCCAACTGCTCCCTCAGTTTCTCCATTAAATTGACTCTTCAACTCGAGTTCCCTCATCCGGTACTCGTGCTCCCTTTTCTGAGCCTCCTGCTCCGCTTCCCGTTTCCTAGCAGCTTCCTCAACTTCAAGTTTCCTAGCTGCCTGCTTAGCTTCCAATTTCTTAGCTGCTTGCTCGGCTTCCAATTTCCTAGCTTCTTGTTCCAACTCCATCCTTCTCAATTCCAACTCGGCCTTTCGATCTTCCCTTTCTGCTTGACGATATTCTCTCTCCACTTCCTGTATGTAATCCGTTAGAGCATAACTCGACAGTCCCATTTCTTCCCCCTTTGCCTTTAATTCTCCAGTGGTTAGTTTAGGGGTGGCCATTTCAGAGAGGTAAGCTAGCAGGTCAAGTACAATATAACTGCAAATTACTATACAGATATATGAACAAGTACTATACATCTAGATATTACCACACACAGCACATTCACTCAGTGAAACGAGTAGAATCAGGACCACAGACCTATGCAGACGTGTGAAGTGTGAACAGGTAAGATATTAGTCCTAACCCCTATCCACATTCACTCTAGCTGGATTCTCCAATATGATATCTCCGTTTTATAACTAAGGATCCCGTGTCAAAAGATCCCACTGTCACAGGATCACGTTTACGAGAGATCCCGCTGTCCAAGGATTCCGTTTATGAGAGATCCCGCTGTCCAAAGATCACTTTTACGAGAGATGCAGCTGTCCAAAGATTCCGTTTACGAGCTCCCAATAATGTCGTGTCCTCCTTTAAAGTGTCGTCCCTGGAGTGAAGAGAGTCAACACCCACATTATGATATTTTTCTTTCCTATCAATATCCTGAAGAATCCACCAGCTTCCGCCCAACACACTCCATCAGCCCGTGGACACCTTTTCCTATCACTCTCTCACTGTCGTACTATGCCCCCTCTCATACTTCCCTAACGCAACATACTCAACAACTCTTGCTTCTAAAAATTAATAAAGATTAATTTATTAAAAGAAAAGTGTAACGTATATGAGACGTTTATGCGAAGAAAAATGTGTGTCGTGTATAATAACATAAATGTATATGTCAGCCCTCAAAGTGTTCAGGATCATAGTGCACACATCATGGCAAGGATTACACGACATCACACGAGTCAGTACAATAGACCTAACCGAAGTCGTATCCTTCTCTCCAGACATGTCCTCCTCCAGAAGCTCTGATGACCATGAGATCTGAATCCCATGTAAATATATAATCCGTGGAAAATACCATTATTGTTCCTAACACAACGGTTCCTATTAGTTCTGTATTTTCACTCTTAAACAGTCAATGTATCTAGACAAAAATGGCTTGCTTTATTCACTAGATATAGTCTGAAAGTTCTGATTTCCTAGATACATGGAACAACTACACTTCAATGTTTGGTTTCATCTAATGTGAACATCAGTTCCTACTGATCTAGTTCCTCATGGGCTGAACATCCATCACTTCAGGTGTGTTAACGATTGGTATTCACTCATGTAGGATGCATATACCAATAGGCTCCACCGAGCAATGTGTATTAACTTCTTCTGTTGCGAAAGTTGCTGGCCCATCTCTCTACATCATAATTTATCCGGGATCGGATTTTTCATTGGTTCCGGGTTCTTCATTCCAACCAGAGGAAACCTGTAAAATAAATCATACAACTGGTGATAGCCTCCCCATCACTGATCTCTATTAGATGATCGTGGCCATCGGCCTCGCTCAGAAAATAAAGTGAACCTACTCTGTCAGGGACAGATGACTGAACACAGAGGTTATCATCAGGCCAAGACAAGAAAAAAAAATCAACAAACAGAATGCGGAACCCCGCCCACCAGGGACACCTACTGGAATATCCCAATTATCCCTCATTACTCAATTCTCAACTAGTAAAGCTTATCAACACTTCACTAATCTATTTTCAACTAACAGAGCCAAGTATCACTTCCCTACTCTAGCTAGTTTTCCACTAACAGTGCTAATCATCACACTTTAGTTTTAACAAGGCTACAGCCTATATTAATTAGAACTAATTATAATAGGTTCTACCTTAGGCAACACCGCAGTTAGATCGAATTACATCCACTCTTGCCATGACAGGCACGTGTAAAATTAAATTAACTCAATTCGCACACGGTAGACATTTTCCAATCAAAACCTCAGTGCCGAAGCACGTCCACTAAAATCCAAGGTTTGAGTTCAACTGTCCTCTCCAATCATGGTTTTTGGCAAAACCTAAAATTGGTCACGTGACGGTATTCTTCCTGTCCACACAGGTGTTATTTGGACATATCATCCATTGTCAAGAATCCATTTTCCCTGGCTTAGTCACTGTCAGAGTTGTCATCAGTTGTTTTGACTCCCACAACAAACCAGCGAGTTACCGTATGATGCAACAACGGGTTTCCCCAACAAGCTGCCAATCTTCTTGATGTCCGGAAACTATAAGTTGAGAGACGGACTGTTTTCTTCCGAGCTGAGTACTTCCGCTTCCAATCCGACCTGTTTATAAACTGTCAAAGCGAGGTATGATTCAGCTCACCCACTTCCCCTACACATCTGCAGCTGTTAACTTTGCCCGACCCGTGATAGCTGACATCCGATTGCAACCAGGATCCGACAGGTTCCATCTGTATTCAAATGTTGACAAGCTGTCAAAGCTATGCAGGGATTTGTCTCACTCACCACCGAGTGTTTCCAATCCGTCGACCAGATGTAAACACGTGCAGTGCCATGAGTCAGATTACTTAAGACCTGGTTAACAGCAACATAGATTGTTGAAACATTAATAGTGATGAATAAGCACGGAGAGTGATAAGGAAAAAGACACCGGTAACGGGCTAAAGATAGTGGCCAATAGAATTGCGAGGAGGAGGCCACGTGATTAGGAGGGTCGAGCAGGGCGCACGGAAAAAGGGAGTCAGTCGGAGTTGGGAAGCCATGACAGACAGATCACGAAAGCAGAGAAGTGTGTCGGCTGAGAACTGAATATCCCTTGTGGCAATGAAACGCCGAGAATCGTCGACGGCAAGTAAATGAGTGTACGCGAGATATTTCAAGCGTGTCCCGATTGATGAGAATAGTGTTGCCGCGACCAGGCGGGAGGACATGTTACAGCACGGAGTCGAGTCGTGTGCCGTGGGCAGAGGTTGCCGGCCTGTGAATGTAGGCGCCATGCGACCATGTTTAACAGGACTGTAAGTAGGATAGAAGAGTGTATGTGTAGATCATTGTAGTTGATTAGATAGCCTGGATAGCAGGACGTACTACAATCAGTGTGTAAACAAATGTCGTGGGTGTACGTGTACCTTTGAATATCCCAGTGATTGTGTCGCATAGAAACAATACATGATGCCATTCTATCACTCGATGGTGACGAGTTGTGTTCACGGTGTATCAGTGTGTAATTCATAAAGAGTGTCAACGTAGCCGCATCTCAATACCCCTAGTTACGTCAGAAAGGGCTCGTTGGCAACATGGGGGATTTCGTCCTTCAAAAGAACTCGGCAAAATTGAGGCAATGGTTATCATGGTAGTGAACAAGTATGTATATATTGTCAGCTACAGATCATAAACAGTTAAGGCTATGTACACCAACAAGATAATAGTACAAGCGCATGGATTATAGATAACAGAAAACCATGGCTAGGTGTTGAACATAGGACGCTTGAGCTTATGTACAAGAAAGTAACCCGCAGTGAGCGAGGTTCAACAGCTCAGGAAAGTAATCGGTTGTATTAAACATTGAAGAGCATAAGTAAGAATATGGGGCAACTTGATTCAGGTGATGGTTTCAAAGTGAGGTATCATCAGTGAAGTTAGCATTCATGTTGCAAAGTACAATGGAGCAGTCAGCGCCAATTCTGCGAAAGCTTAAAAGATGAGTAGCAGCAATACAAACAACAGAACATACGTCAATACTCAACGTTATAATGTCTGATTAACTTGGCGTTGTGCATGAGCGACAACACGTTAACATTAGGAAATCCCGGGAAAATAGAAATACAGAAACATTATGGCATCTTGCCACAAGAATTACAGTGTGGAGCCGTATTCAGGGGGCTGCATGCATTAGAATGCTGGCGTAGACTAATTATGTCAAAACTAGTATCTGTTCCAGAAATGTGTTCCTATGCACACGTGACCTATGCACACGATGGCCAGAAGCGGTTCCCCTGAAATCCATATCATCTAGATCCATCGTAGAAGCATTCCTCCTTATATTCAGCAGAATAGGATTCCCATCATGCATCCTATCAGATAGGGGTACCCAGTTCATCTCAGAAGCCACACAGTGCGTAATGAAGTTAATGGGGATAAAACAATCATTCAGCTCCCCATACCATCCGATGACCAACGGAGTAAATGAGAACTTTAATGGGGTACTAAAACGTACTCTAGCCAAAGTCACGGCGGAACGCCCAAAAGACTGGGATGTGATGCTCCCGGCAGTGCTGTTCGCATACCGAGAGGTACCACAAGCGAGCACAGGATTTCTCCCCATTCGAGTTAGTATACGGGGCAAACCCAAGGGGTCCATTGCTACTGTGGAATGAGCTGCTCACAGGCAAAATACATGACTCCCTGAAAAGGGAGGCATACGACATGGTGATAAGCCTAAGACAGAAAGTAGTCACGGCATGTCAAGTAGCAAAAGAGGCACTGCAGATCGCTGGACATAAATATAGACAGTATGATAACCGGAAGGCCAAGACATTAGTCTTGAAAGAAGAAGATAAAGTCTTGTTGCTCCTCCCAGACCCCAGAGACTCCCTCATTGTATCATGGCAGGGACCATTCCAAGTATTGCAGAGAATTAGTGATGTAGATTATCAGGTGCAGGTGGGCAATAAGAAAAAGATCTACCACATCAATATGCTGAAACCGTTCGTAGACAGAAAGACGGACGAGACAGTAACAGTAGAAGAAGGTAAAAGTCTTAGACCTGCCTCGGGATGCGGGGTCATTAATGAACAGCAAGACGACGCGGTGGGGGATGAAATTCCAACACCTGACGTTAGAGACGATGACAGCTGGAGAGGAATACAGCTGAACCCGGAATTAGGAAAACAAGACAAAGCTACACTGGAAAGGTCTATTGTTAAATTTAGACACATATTTTCCAACAAACCTGGAAGCACTGATCTCATAACTCATAAAATCACCCTATTATCTAAGGTGCCAGTAAGGGTGAAACCGTATCCTATTCCGGTCCACTTCTTTGAGAAAATAACATCTGAAATATCTGACCTTGACCAGTGTGGTATCATTAGGAAATCCACTTCAAATTACTGCTCACCTTTGGTCATAGTAAAGAAAAAAGATAACACCCTGAGGATATGCGTTGACTATAGAAAGATCAACGCATTAACCCTCTTAGATGCGGAACCCATGCCAAACATCGACGATCTCATAGACGGCATGGCCAAATCACAAATTTTCTCCAAAATCGATTTAACCAAGGGATACTGGCAAATCCCTATGGAAGAAAAGTCCATGCATATCACGGCTTTCGCTACGCCGTTAGGCCTTTATGAATGGGCCTATATGCCTTTTGGTCTACAGAACGCACCAAGCACATTCATGCGAATGATGCGCAGGCTACTGCAAGGCATTGGAAATGTAGCCACGTATATGGACGATATATGCATCCATACTACGAATATAGATAAACACACCGAGGTCATGGAGCAGGTGTTTCAGAGAATACAAGACCATGGGCTGAAAGCTAAGCCCAGTAAGGTCGAGATAGGGTATTTGGAAGTGCAATTCCTGGGACATAGAATCTCCAACGGGTTTCGGAAAAACCGACCCGACTGTGGTTACAAAGATTTTGCAAATTAAAGCTCCCACCACCAAGAAAGAGGTTAGGAGCGTTTTAGGGCTTATTAATTATTATCAGAAGTTCATACCGAACTTCGCCGAGATGACTGCAACTTTCTCCGAACTACTGAAGAAAGGTCAACCGACAAAGGTTAACTGGACAGACAAACACAGCAGACTATTGGAGGAAATTAAGACACTCTTCAGTAGACAACCTATCTTAAAACTGCCAGATATCTCAAAAGACTTCATTCTCCAAACTGATGCAAGCTCCTACGCAATCTCTGCTATCCTGCTACAGTACCATCATGGACAATTACACCCCATACTCTACTATAGTAGGAAACTGACAGACACCCAAAAGAACTATTCCATCACGGAACTGGAAGCCTTAGCGCTAGTTGAAAGTGTTAAGAAATTCTCCAAATATTTGTTGGGGAAAAAGTTCATGGTATTGTCTGACAATACACCATTAAAGGTATTCAAAGAGGGCCATCCAAAAAACTCTCGGATACACAGGTGGTCCTTACTTCTGCAGGACTATGACTTTGATATTTGCCACATACCAGGCAAAGATAACAACCTTGCAGATGTACTTAGTAGACTATAGAAAGACATTAGAAATACATGAACGAATTGACATGTAATTATTGTGATAGAATGTAAGTATAGATATGTATATTGTAGGTACTGTACAGATTGCATAAAGGTTAGATATATGATTGCTGTAATATAATATGCCATTGTGAATATAAATATGTATGTATGGATATATATACACCCAAGGCTGTTGTTAATTTCAGATAGTTAAGGGGTGTAAATGACTGAGCAGAAGAGATAGTGTCGAAGGTACCTCAAAGATGCTACCTCACTAGCTGACTGAAGAGGCTAAGACCGACAGACGCAAGGAAGATTGGGAATCTGACGGGTAGAAGATACAGTTAGCGAAGACAGATACCAGCCAGAACCAACCAAGGGAGTAATAGTTAATAACATTCACACTCATTCAATAAACAAAACTCATAATATACGTAGATAGAGATAAATATAATTTTAATGGCTTTAAGTACATCCATAAACATCAGTACGTTCTTATGATCATGATCATCATGCCATGTATATTGGTAAACAGTATGCATGTAATTTTAACAATAATTGTAACAGTGTTGATTGTACTATTACCTGATTGTAACACATAACGTATAAAATGAGATGTCGGTGCTAGAGATGCTAGAAACTGATGAGTGATCGTAACTGGAAAAAAGAAGGATAAACATCTACCAGAGCAGGAAGGTTGACAGTGGGTCTAAAACCACGATACATCACAGATGACACCCATAGCATAAAAGGAAAAGAAGAAGAAGGTAACTGAGACATTACTACCAGTGATGCATATTGATGTCACAAAGATGATAATGATAGGCGAGTGAAAGTTTGAGTAGTGCTTGAAATATTACATGTGAGTCCAATTTTATATACTATTCAGATTTTATGACAATATTGTAAATTGGAAAGACAGACATGTACAATTGGTAGGAGAAACTTAGGTGATTCTGGTAACGGATACACCACATGAGAATATGAGGAGTGACAGCGAAGTGAGAAAAAGGGGATGAGAAGACTGAGAGTAGGAATTTGTGCCAATGAGAATTAATTTGAACACAACCGGGATGCAACAGGATATTTGCACACCAGTATACAGGAAGCATAAAGGCATAGACGGAATATTTGAGGTTCTAGTATGTGTGTTGTAAGACAAAGTACATTAAAAAAAAAAAAAAAAAAAAAAAAAAAAAGAGAGAGAGAGAGAGAGAAAGACAATCGATGAAAGGATGAAGAGAGGGAATGAGAGAGAGAGAACAGAGTGCAAGTGAAATTGAAGGAAAGGATACAAGAATAGTGTAGTAGGATTATTGGTAGTACCATTGATAATAGTACCAAGTGGTAGTACTGTGTACATATAAGATTGCAACATGTAGCACTTTAGCATGGCAGCAGATGTATATAAAGGTATATAAGGGTCATGAGATTAGGAACCCTACAAGGAAAAAGTTGGTAGTAAGAACACCAGGCATAAACATAAGGCAAATGAAGGGAATAGATAGCCATAGAGCACAAGTAACTAATGGCAGCCGACCACGCACACACGTTGACAAGACAAATACAAGAGTCATAGGTACTCACACCAAAGAGATCCACAGTCGTAGCATAGACTACTCAGGAGCAAGATAGAGCTTAAACAAAATATGGGTGAAATTGATATGTCTGCAATACACACGTTCCTGCACCCAGGGCTTAAGGGCTGGGGAGGGTGTCAGTTGCTTGTACCGAGGTATAAATGAGGAACCTTATGGGAATGTCCGGGGTGGGACATTGGGACTCATAGTAGGTTGGTCCTCAACTTGCCGAATACAAAGGGGGTTGAGGCCACACGAGGTCTATTTGGGAATAGACGGATATTCGTGTCCGACATTATAATTTGTGTGAAGGTATGGCAGAATATCAACGTAACACAGAGGGAAGTTAAAGGGAACTGAGAAGCAAGCTCAAAGGCATGAGGCAGTAGACAGATATGTGCGACCAGGGACAGGCATGTGCGACCAAGCTGACTCATGTCAAGTGTAGAGATAAGGAAGAACCCAAAAATGTAGAACATTTTTGAAATTGCGGGGGGCATATGCCATGAGTCAGATTACTTAAGACCTGGTTAACAGCAACATAGATTGTTGAAACATTAATAGTGATGAATAAGCACGGAGAGTGATAAGGAAAAAGACACCGGTAACGGGCTAAAGATAGTGGCCAATAGAATTGCGAGGAGGAGGCCACGTGATTAGGAGGGTCGAGCAGGGCGCACGGAAAAAGGGAGTCAGTCGGAGTTGGGAAGCCATGACAGACAGATCACGAAAGCAGAGAAGTGTGTCGGCTGAGAACTGAATATCCCTTGTGGCAATGAAACGCCGGGAATCGTCGACGGCAAGTAAATGAGTGTACGCGAGATATTTCAAGCGTGTCCCGATTGATGAGAATAGTGTTGCCGCGACCAGGCGGGAGGACATGTTACAGCACGGAGTCGAGTCGTGTGCCGTGGGCAGAGGTTGCCGGCCTGTGAATGTAGGCGCCATGCGACCATGTTTAACAGGACTGTAAGTAGGATAGAAGAGTGTATGTGTAGATCATTGTAGTTGATTAGATAGCCTGGATAGCAGGACGTACTACAATCAGTGTGTAAACAAATGTCGTGGGTGTACGTGTACCTTTGAATATCCCAGTGATTGTGTCGCATAGAAACAATACATGATGCCATTCTATCACTCGATGGTGACGAGTTGTGTTCACGGTGTATCAGTGTGTAATTCATAAAGAGTGTCAACGTAGCCGCATCTCAATACCCCTAGTAACGTCAGAAAGGGCTCGTTGGCATGCAGCTACATTTTCTGGATTTGTTGAAACAACCTTTGGCCTCGACCATGCCGCTAATTCAGAACGCCTTTATTCTCATAATGGTTAAATCACGTTGGTCCATCATGTGACAAGGTGATCGAGTGGGAGGAGATACCTACACATAGATACCAATGTCAAAAGGAGTGAATTATTTTCCCCTTGTATCTGTGGTAAATTTCCCTGATCACCTTGCCTTATAAGAAGTGAGTGAGAATGAAAATTCATCCCATCCAGGATCCCCTAGACAAACTTAGCAAATATTCTCATATACTAAATACTACATCACACAATCATCCATCACGTTGATCTTGTCAACATGTTTCACCTTTTCAGTGTAAATATATATATATGACTTCTACGACAATAATGGCATCCGACAGAGGAAAAAAAATACGATAACAGATATATGTATCATTATCGAGAAATTACAGACAAAGAGAAGTTTTGATTATCAAAATTCATTTCTGATGGGTCTTGCAAATTTGATTACAGAGATTTACAACAAACTTTACGGGAGTGAAACTCCGACATGTAACACATGAGCTAAAAGACAGATGCGTGACTTCGAGTATGAGTGTTACAGTAATGTATAATACGAGAATTCAATTTGACAAAAAAGGCAACATATTTATCTATCAAATAAGAACTGACTATTGAAGAAGATTGTCTATTAAAACATAAACAAACAATTTGAGGAATCTGGATTTATCCACCTTGAATATCTCAATCCGCACCAAGCAACTCGCAATGCGTTGATCGACCATAATTTATGTTTTAATAAGACAATCTGTGTTTTGGAGACTAGAAAAAGATTTCTTGTATATTGCATAAAACTATTTTTTGGCACTGAATTCTAAATAATTAATATTGTATACGAAGTTAGTTAGTTAGTTAGTTAGTTAGTTAGTTAGTTAGTTAGTTAGTTAGGTAGTTAGTTAGTTAGTTAGGTAGTTAGTTAGTTAGTTAGTTAGTTACTTACTTACTTAGTTAGTTAGTTAGTTAGTTAGTTACTTACTTAGTTAGTTAGTTAGTTAGTTAGTTACTTAGTTAGTTAGTTAGTTACTTGGTTACTTAGTTAGTTAGTTACTTAGTTAGTTAGTTAGTTAGATACTTAGTTACTTAGTTAGTTACTTAGTTACTTAGTTAGTTAGTTAGTTAGTTACTTAGTTAGTTACTTAGTTAGTTACTTAGTTAGTTACTTAGTTAGTTACTTAGTTACTTAGTTAGTTAGTTAGTTAGTAATTTAGTTAGTTAGTTAGTTACTTAGTTAGTTACTTAGTTAGTTAGTTACTTGGTTAGTTACTTAGTTAGTTAGTTACTTAGTTAGTTAGTTAGTTAGTTAGGTAGTTAGTTAGTTAGTTAGTTAGTTAGGTAGGTAGTTAGTTAGTTAGTTAGTTAGGTAGTTAGTTAGTTAGTTAGTTAGTTAGTTAGTCGCGGTTCCAAATTCCAGTGAATATCCCACGAAATGCTCCTCACTGCCCTATGTGAAAAGTGGAAAAGACAGTAGTCACGTAAAGCCAACAGCCCGCACAGGTACACTGTGCCTAATGCCGTCGACAGAATGCCAACACAAAAGTCCTCCACGGAACACCATTGATGGAAGCGGCAGTCACTAGACAACCAGCAGCCACGCATTACTACATTAAAAATCGAGAGGGCCAATGTCATTGCCCCGGGATGTGTCCCATATGGCTTGGTCCCTTTCGGAAGGGCGGCCCGCTGAAAGCATCGCATATATGAAGTGATGGGACCATCACATTTTGCAGGTCAACATGCACGGAGGAATTTGCGGCCAATTTTCCCTTCTCGTAGCAAACGTCTAGAACTCATATCAGTGACTCGTCCGAACGCGTTCATGCTAATGTCAGCTTAACATTCTAACCATTACATCAATGTGCCCTCTGAACAATCCGTAAGCCAGTCAAACAACCCCCCCCCCCCCCCCCCCCAACCCTTTTCCCGTTCCCGGTCTTCTAGGTGTGGTTTTGAAAGAAGTGTGCTGAAAATTCTTCGGCCAGTTAAAATGATTAATCGGAATGTTTTGAAAGCGAATAAGTCACAACAACAAACTTACTAGAAACATCAGATACGGTAATTGGCATTTTTTTCTGACATTATGAGAAGAGAATAACTGGAATATCTTGTGACAACTGGAATGATTTCTGGAAAGAGAGATAGGTGAAAAGGGTGATAGGATATTCCTGATTATTGTGTTTTGGCAAGTAAGTGTGTCAGCCAAAGAA
>JACEFZ010026246.1:80000-119296 GCA_014155875.1 Cepaea nemoralis
GTGGATGGGTCAAGCCGAAGACATTCTCCAGCGGGTGTGTTCACTTGAGGACTTAGAACCTGGCGAGGAGTGGGTACAAGTGCCAACAGATTTCTGTACATCCTTTTCAGTTTGCATCCAACTAGACAGAAAATGCAGACAAGAAAATCCGGCTGCTGAGGAGGCGGAAGTACAAGCGTTGATTTTTTGAGAATCATGAAAGAGTACTATGGTGCTTTTGTTGAGTCCACAAGTAGCCTGACTATGGAAGTCATGACAGTGAGTAAAGCAGTAACATGGCTCGTGACACAGGCATTCACTAGGGCAAGTTTCCTTAGCGACTCAATGAGCATGCTCAAGAGGATAGAGATGGGGTGCATCCGAAGAGAGTGGTTGCTGTCTCTGGATCGGTCTCGGCTGGCAAATATTAGTTTTGTCTTCGTGCCAGGGCATGCAGGAGTACAAGGAAATGATCGGGCTACAAGCCCACAGGTAAGGCTACTGTGGAGGGCGGACGCGCCATGGACCAGGCTGACATTCTGAATACTCTACGAGAAGTCAGACTTTTGCGAGAACCAAGTGATGACTGTGAATCTACAACCATGGTCAGACTGCGAGAACAGCAAATTAAAAGAGGGGTGGCCAAACAAGAACACTACGCAGAAAGCCAAAGAAGATTGATAAACCAACACAGAACTGATGTCATTAGCCGCTACACGCTGCGGGATGTGGTGATGAAGAGATCCGAGCACTTATTGACTGAATGGTTCGATGTACAATGAGGATGACCTGTCGACTAACTAACTAACTAACTAACTAACTAACTATTGGAACATTACTGGAGAATTGAATCTCGAATAACCGTGTCGACAAGTTCATGCTAAAACCAGCATAATAACCCAAACTACCAATAAGCGCCACCGCTAGAGTGTTGCATCGTTTCATAAGGAAGCAAACCTCAGTGTATCCTACCTTGCATGTCGTAGGAGGCGGCTAAGACAGGCGCCTGAGACTGGCTACCTCAAACTGCAGAAAACGTTAGCTAGAAAATCCAGCAAATTATAACATAGTCTACAAAGAGTTTATCGTGAGCTGGTTGAGTGACTATGCATCACAAGGTAGTGAAAGGTTGAAGAAAGACAATATATGTCACTGCTTATAAAGCCATATATTTACGATAAAGGTATACTTTTGAACATAACTATTATAGAAAAATATTCAGAGTTCCGTGGATCAAGAAGAAAAGACAAATACTGACATTTTACAAGATTAAAACTGCAAAGAAAACTGGCCCATAGAAAGCTTCGCATCTCGGAAATTGGTAGAGATACTGTTGCCATTTAAAACGTCACGGTAGTTTGAAACGAACTTAATTGAATGCCTCATTCCTGGAAGAAAAGCGGTCGAGTATTGCGAAGGTGGACACAGAACATTAAAGACACCTTCAGCATAGAAATAGTAGAGACAGGGGAACTAGAAACGATCGAGAATCTTTCCGAAGGACCGCGATGAGAAATGGACGTTTTGAAATGAACTGGCTATGTAAACACATATGATAAAACAAAAACAAAAACAAAAAAAAACAGAAACAACAGCACATGGATCAGACACATAAGTTTGTAATTTAAAAATATCAAACGTCCCGACACGCCCACATCAAAAAGCAATAAACAGAATTTATAAAGCAGTCTAGTATGCGACAGCAGGTAGAAAGATAACAACGGTCACGAAGAATTCCATTGCCTCATCAATGTCACACAAATAATATAAAACTCATCTACATAACAAGCCGACACGGAGTTAAACCATGACGTGCTGTCGCGAAAAAACATCTAATGTCGGTTATTGGCACTTCGTTTGCCCTGAACCCCGTGGATCTAATTGACTATCGTATCAGTGCAAGTCTAAATTCTTCCTCTGGGAAGAGACAATGGAGTTATCATAATTGTTTTTGTTTAATATTACACTGGGTTCGTTATAATGCAGTAGGCACTCCTTCTCTTGCTACCTCCTGCTCTATCTATCTATATATCTATCTATCTATCTATCTATCTATCTATCTGTCTATCTATCTGTCTATCTATCTATCTGTCTGTCTATCTATCTATCTATCTATCTATCTATCTATCTATCTATCTATCTATCTATCTACCTTTCTATCTATCTATCTATCTATCTATCTATCTATCTATCTATCTATCTATCTATTTGTCTGCCTGCTTGTCTGCTTGCCGGCCTGAATGCCTGCATACCTGCCTGCCTGAATGCCTGCCTACCTGCCTGCCTGCCTGCCTGCCTGTCTGTCTGTCTGTCTGTCTATATCTGTATGTGTCTGTCCGTCCGTCCGCCCGTCCTTCCGTCCGTCTGTCCTTCTGTCTGTTTTCTATCCTATATAAAAGCATAGTATTCAAACAAATATGAAGAGTTCAACTCTGTCGGACGATGGCAATGTGATAACACACTAAAATAAATTAAGATAAGAACAAGCAGTGCTCTAAACTAAAGTTATTGAATACTTTACTTAGTTCATTTAGTGGTCCTTAGAGTTTTTCCTCCACTGTTGTCTCTCTAGACCAGAAGGTTTGCCTGGATGTATCGTATTTCGGGCAGTCGTGGAGTATGTGATCAAGCTATGTCAGGCGCAAATCCACATGTCCCCATAGCTATTACACCTTGTTATCTTTCGCTTATTTTCTAATGCTTACTTTTCTTCTGAATCTCTGTTTTCCCGTATTTAATTTTCACCTATCTATCTTACTATCGTGTTCCTCTTCTCGCATCTATGTGCAGTTTCCTTTCATTGCTGCTGTTTTCTGTGATTAGTCTCATCTTTCATCTCTGCTGTTGTCTGTGATTAGCCTCATAAGTGATGTATGAATGAAATAATGTATGACAGCAGAGAGATAAGAATAGAATGTTAAACGAGCCTGCGGGCCTAGTTCTTCACGATTTGAAATCAATGTTTGTTCGTTGATTCGTTCGTTCACCACTCAACCCTAACATGTTAAGACTATTCCGAGTCAAACACTCTGACTTACTACGCGCAAAGCTATGTGTGGCGAACTCAACTCGGAAGAAGGACGAAGAAGAAGTAAATGAGTAACACCATCCACAAGTAACATCAGTAACATTAATAACAAGAACCAGTAATAATAAACACATAACATTACATAAACATAAACATAAAACATTGGTACTTTGCCGTCTTGACAAACGATAGTTTGTGCTTTAAAATGACATAATAACTTTTACCTATGGCGGTAGCGAATGTGACTGATAAGGCCAATTTGCGCTGTAAATGTCCGTTCACAGTGGGTGCATGTGAACACGTGGTCATTTCCACCATCATGCACCATCTTACGTCTCAAACGCTCGGTGTGTGACTTATCTGCAATAATTTTCTCCTTTGTCTTTATTCCATTTCTGATGTTTGCCCTCCATGCAACACGTTCAGCGGCGACTTGCTCCCAATGTGCATTATCAATGCCTGTATCAATCATGTCCCGCTTACACACATCTTTGTATCGTAGTAGAGGCCGACCCTGAGATCTCTTACCCATCTGTAATTCACCAAAAAAGATGTCCTTTGGTATTCTACCATCATCCATCCTCCTAAGATGTCCTATCCATCTAAGTCTACGAAGACTGAGCATGGAATAAACCGTCACACAACCTGATCTTTCCAATACTTCAGTATTTGTGATTTTGTCTTGCCACTTAATACCAAGAATTCTTCGCAGACACCGCATATGAAAGCTGTTTAAATGTTTCTCTTGGTGTGAGTAAGTTGTCCAGGTTTCACTGCCATAAAGAAGAGTACTAAGGACACAGGCTTGATAGACAAGGACTTTTGTTTTGGCAGTAAGCTTCCTGTTCTCCCAGACTCTTTTTCTTAACCTGTTCATTGTTGTTGCTGCCTTACCAATCCTGATGTTGATTTCCTGATCTAGGGATAATTTGCTATTTACCACTGATCCTAGATATGTAAAATGGTCTACCATCTCTAGTTCGGCGTCGTCAATAAAGATTGATGGTACCCCATGTGCACCTTGTGACATAATCTGTGTCTTCTTTTTGCTAATTGTTAAACCAAATTCAGAACAAGCATTGGAGAATGCAGATAGTAGACATTGCAATTCTTCCTCAGAGTGGGTCGTAACTGCAGCATCATCTGCAAAAAGCAACTCTCTGATCAGTACCCTCCTAATTTTGGTCTTGGCCTTCAATCTCTGAGCATTGTAGAGGCCGCCATCTGAGCGTGAGTGAATGTATATACCACCATCCTGATCACGAAAGGCATATTTCAGTAGAAGTGAAAAGTATATTCCAAAGAGGGTGGGAGCTAGTACACAACCTTGCTTAACTCCACTCTTGATTTCAAATTCTTCTGAAGTTGCACCATCAAACTTGATTATACCCTTCATGCCTGTGTGGAACGATTTCACAATGGGCAGAAGAGTTGGCGGGCAGCCAATCTTCTTTAGTGCCTTGAACAGACCCTCACGATTGACCAAATCAAATGCCTTTGTGAGGTCGCAGTAATAATAACAGAAACATAACCTGCCATGAGCCTCCATTTTTGTCCAGGCTGTAAACAGGATGCATGTTTTCAAACTGCTGCGGTGTGATGGTTATTTAACACCAAGATTATATCTTTGGGGAGCGGTTTAACGCACTCGCGCGCAAACTTCATGTGCGCTGACGGCGGGTAGAGTGTTCGTTCCACACACCGGTCAGTTGGACTTAAACGTTGACTTCTCTTTCATAAAGCAAAGGTAAACCACTGAACACAAAATTGCGTAGAAAATCAACCTTGCGCTGATCACAATGTCTGTGACGGACATGCAAAGTTGTTAGATTATATACTAGATCTCGATTAGTAGCAGGGTGCGGATTTCCTCGCGTGGATTTTGGGTGACCCGTCGTCGTAAGTTGGGCTTCTAAGTTCTGGGAGATTAAAGCTGGCCAGTGCAATACTGACTTTATATATCCTGTTTATCCTTTTATATATAGGGATTGGATCCTCGGTAACACGGTAGCTAGCACTCTTGCTGGAGTCCTGCTGATATTGTGTGCGAATCCCAAAAGGGCGTGGATTTGTTTTTAATACAATTAACCTGGGTTTCTAGATCGATCGAACATAAAACTGATATCAGTAAATGTTTGAGGAAGTAATGACGATCAGCGAGATATTGACCACAACAACAACAATCTATATCTGATAGTTCTATACAAATATATGGTGCCAGCAATATATTGTCAATCCTCTTCAGGGCGTTGACAAGGGTCCTTTAGTTTATTTATATAGTGGATGTGTCCATCGATGGGGTATGTTTATATGTACCCTGAGAGGTCAATCTAGAATATACTATATACCTGTTTACAACCAATACAATAAGTACCTATTGTGGTGTTCACAATAACTAACCGAAATGCAATGTTCTCATTCTTACATTGTTCCTTAGACAGAAACAGACTGCACGAACAATGATTTCAGTAATTTTTTTTAAATTTATTTTATTTTTTGGTCCGTTGGATTGATTTGAACCTTAGCGTAGTCCGCACACATGGTACTACTACTATAGGGTGTATGACTGTGCAGTGTTTGGGAATATTGCCGGTCCAAGTTGTGTATTCACCCTCTGTAGAGTATATTTTCAAACACTGCACAGTCATTACAAATACAACCTGTAGTGATTAGTGTAATATACATGTGAATGGGAATATTCTTCAACAAGTGAATCGATACAATTATCTCGGAACAGTCATAACATCTGATGGGAGATGCCTTGATGAGATTAGAACAAGAATCGCCATGGCGAAAGTAGCCTTTAGCAAGATGAAAAACATACTGACCAATAAAAAGATGTCAATTGAAACGAGAAAAAGAGTGTTGAGGTGCTACATAGAGCCTGTACTTTTGTATGGATGTGAAACTTGGACAATGAGCAGTCAAGCTTAACAACATCTGATGGCTACAGAATTGTGGTTTCTGTGGAGAATGTAAAGAATTCCATGGACAGACAGAAAAACAAATGACCAAGTACTACAGGAGACAAATGACAATCGTAAATTGATTAGAGAAATTAGACGTAGACAGTCAAAATTTTTTGGACATGTTACGAGAAGAAATGAATTGGAGAAGTTGGTGACAACTGGCAAGATCGAGGGGAACAGACCAAGGGGAAGACCGAGAAGTAAATACCTGGATGGCGTGGACACATTGCATGGTCAAGACAGGAACACTGAGCTGATCAACGACTCTGGTGATCGAGTGAAATGGCGAGTCATGACCGCCCACGCTTTACGGCATTGCACATGATGGATGGAGTAGTTACTATTACGATTGAGTGCACAGAATGAATCAAGTGTGATGGTTACCTGTTCATAGTACCAGTCTCATCTGGCGAAACCTCTCAGACTTCTCAGATACTTGTAATTTATACATCCAAGTCAAGGACGAGAAGTCAACATTTGAGTCCAACTTACCGGTTTGTGGAGCGCATCCACTACGCAGCGGCCAGAAGAGAAAGTGTAATCTCGTTAATGATCTAGGTCTACGCATAGAATGATCACTAATGAACTGTCCGTTAGCACCCATCGCGTTTAGATTTGTTTGATAGCACATGTAGAACGTATTTTTGCTCACAACAATCTTCATTCGTGTATTTCTAACACCGAATTCTTCCGAAGAATATAGTCGCCCACATGTCTGGCGATAATACAATAACGTTGAATGGACATATTTCTTGATATATATCATTGCCATCTCCTCCGATCCAAATAATATGAGCTTGATCCTCTTGACCATTATAATAATTGCCTCCTGATAAAATGGGTACATCAAATATTTTCCAGAATGATCCACAAGCAACATATTTATATAACTGTGCTTGCATCTGCAATTCTATAAACATTTCTTTCCTAAAGCTGTTTAATATTCTCTCGGCTCGATGCTGTTTTCTAGGAACTGGCCATCAGTGCTTTCTTTCGTCTTTGCGTAGTGATCCTTGTCGTGTGCACTGATAACGCCACCTGAAGCTGCTACATTACTGTAGACTACACATCCAGGTTAAACATTGCCGGGTGTTGCCACCAACCCCAGCCTCATGTTGATTAACAAGGCAATTTTACGTTCAGTAGTTGCAATTTCTTTCTGAAAGAGAAGGCAACATTAAAGTCTAATTGACTGGCTTAGGGAACTAACCCCGTACACGTGGCATAGCAACGGATATTTGAGCGCATTACGCCTCGTGGCCACACAGACCTCTACAAACCCATATTAAGTAAAATGTATCGATTTTATATCATTCCGTTAATTTTATATGTCATTCTGATAATATGTATGTTATATGTGGTGTACCTGTGGTTCATGAATGTTCCTACCGGACGAGGATGTCATAAGACAGCCAGCCATTAACGTTGTTCACTGAATCTGTAATGGTTGTAGTCATGAAGTCTAGGGGAGATAATGTGGTGGTTTCCCATTCCCTTCCACATCCAATTAGGAATTTGTTACCTCGGCCTTTGACAGTCATTCCCAGCTGTCATGACAAGTGAGTGCCCTGCTCTGCTCAACTGCAGAATTGTCCACTTATTCCGGTGGATATATATAATGTTGAAAG
Source organism: Cepaea nemoralis (assembly GCA_014155875.1). NCBI lineage: Eukaryota > Metazoa > Mollusca > Gastropoda > Stylommatophora > Helicidae > Cepaea > Cepaea nemoralis. The sequence goes on from JACEFZ010026246.1 coordinate 87,605, forward strand.
AAATTAACATTAATGGGAAGGATCTCAGAATAAAAAAAATAATACAGTATTTACTGGAACCAAGTAGCAGCAATTAAAATGGGAAATAAAGAGGACCATTGTGAACAAATAAAGCCAGGAGTACGGCTGGGATGTGTCCTGTCACCTGATCTCTTCTTTCTCTATAGCGAAGTAATAATGAGAGAGATCAAAGAGAAGACAGGAATACAAATCGGAGGTTGTAATATAAACAATATACGCTATGCAGATGACACAGTATTGGTGGCGGATAATGCTACAGATCTACAACAATTGTTGGATATTGTAGTAACAGAGAGTGCAAACAAAGGACTCTCTTTGAATATCAAGAAAACAGTAACAATAGTGATATCAAAGAAAAGGTGATACCACAATGTGAAATAGAATAGGAGGGGAAATTCTTAACCAGGTGGATATTTTAAATACCTAGGGGTATTTATAACATCAGATGGGAGTCTCTGTGCGATGTGGTCAAGCCGTTTGACTCGTGCTCCGAAGGTTGTGGGTTCGATTCCGGGCCGTGTCCTTCGGTTTGCGAGTTAAATGTTTCGGAGACTCCTGTGGGTCGTCGCTAAAAGCTACGGAGTTCGTGCTTTGTGAGACGTTTTCCGTGTTTCGGAAAGAGACCGAGCCATATGGGATAAAACCCGGTGCAATGAAGTCGACCCTGTCGACTTTTAAGCGACTTTTTTTATAACATCAGATGGAAGATGCACAATAGAGATTAAGAGCAGAATAGGGCAAACCATGGCTGCATTTTGGAAAATGAAAAGTATTCTACGCAATAAATCACTATCATTGAACGTGAGAAAGAGAGTGATAAAATGCTATGTAGAACCTGTATTGCTGTATGGCAGTGAATCTTGGAATGTAAACGAACAAATTAGAAAGAACTTGGAAGCAGCAGAGATGTGGTTCCTGAGACGAATGTTGCGAATTCCTTGACTGTTATATAACTAACAACGATTGCCTGAAAGAGGTTAATGAAACTAGAACACTATATGCAACAGCAAGAAAGAGACAAACAGCTTTATTTGGTCATGTGATGAGAAGAGAGGCAATGGAGAACATCGTGACAACTGGAAATATCGAAGGGAAGAGGTAGACCAAGAGAAATGATGCTGGATGGATGGAGACGGTGGCATGAAGGAATGTCATCAGCGGAGCTGATCCAGAAAACCAAAGACCGAGATCTGTGGAAAGTCATGAACGCCCACGCCAGCCGACATGGCACTTGATGATGATGATGATATGTGGTGCAATGAGCTTCAAATTACCGTTGCCAACCAATCATGATCAGAAGCTAGTTGGCGTCACTGCAAGAACACGTATACTTCGATGCATGACCAATTTGACACCCCTACTAATGTGTTTTCAAAACTCAGATCTATTATTCACATGCATCCACAGCTATGGAATATGAACAGAATTTGTTTCTAACCTTTGGAAGTTAATGTTGTCTAGAGCGTCCACTAATCTCTACTTCTTTATTCTACTTTATGAATGCCAAACATTTTTTTTAAATGTTTCATATCCCTTACAGGACGTTGCATTCAACACGAGCATCTTCCAGTTGCTGTTGATGTACAAAGAAACTTTTACGTACAGTAGTGTGCCATTCCTTTCTGAACGACCGGCTCACATACCCCCGTAAGTTACCAGCGCGGCGTGATCCGCTACCGAATCTCGTGCTGCTGTTTTTCCCAAGTTGATATACGCTATTAGAAACAACGTCGTTAACCCCTTGGCCAAACACTACATGTATGTTTATTTATTAAATTACACAGGCAGAACGGAATGACAGCAAATCGAATAGCCGAACATACATCAGTGTGGGTGGAAAAGAGAGTTAATCAGCCTTCAGGAACTTCTGTGCTGTTGAAAGTTTATAAAACGTCTCCCTCGTCGATTTCCCAACAACTTGTAAACTATGGCCATAACGTGAACAAAGAAAAAGAGTTTTATATACTGTATTCAACGACACATAAACAAATGTTTAAATATAGTGCCACGCAGGCAATTAGGCAGTTCCAGTCGGCTTTATGCAAACAGAAATAATTCGTGTGAAATTTGAAATGGCAGCGGGGTTAACAGATGTTCCACGTTCCAATAATACATTTTACTGCGTGTTTTAATTTCTCCACCTAAATTATCATTCATTTATTCACTTCATATGATATACAACTCTGCAGTATACACCTGGGTAGATGCAGGCGAAATATACCAGGCTATAAATCTTGCAACTTATGATTTGTGTCTTCTGTGTTTAAATGCAAAATGTTTTGACTCCGATCTCTCTTTGTAAAAGCTCATGCCAAAATGTGGAATGATTTCGGCCGATTTAGGCAGCAGTTTAGACATTATTGGGCGAATATATAGAAATATATATATTTTTTTTTAAATAATAGAAAATGTAAGAAAGAGCGTTCAAGGACCTAGGAAACTTATGGACATTAATAATTGTACCAATCTTATTATTGAATTATTGAGTACATTTTAGTTCTTTTTAGGTGAACCCACTAAAACCAAACGTCGGAAAGCGAGATTCCGTTATAAAACAGACACAGTTTTTGTCTGACAAGTCTGACAACCAATAAATCTGTCAATGTACAACTTAGACAATTTGTGACACTTTGTGTGTGTGTTGTTGTACATTTCATATTCCCATCACCTGGTAATGCAAGACTTAGCCAGCTGGTTTCTATTTCTTCTCTAGAACATTCCGCGGCGGTCACATCTCTCCAATCCCTGCTTTTATTTGATATTTTAATGAAGCAGATGATGCATATATCATTATTTGAGTCCGCATACACCTTTCTCTGTTCTCACTTCTTTCTTAGTTATAGTTTTCTTCGGACAGCACTAATTTCTCTAGTCCACCTTTTCTGTTGATTTGTCTAATACATTTCATTTGTCTTTTCCTCATGATTTAATGAATGGTCTAGAAACATCTGCACACAGGCAGAGCAGGGAGAGAAATCAAACAGGTCAGAAGCTTCAGGCAACACGGGACAAAGTTATGGATTGGTACACGAGATGAAAGCTGTCATTAACCCAGAAAAGGCATCTGTCCCTGTTGCTCTCTGGACAATAGGATTGTTAAAGCTGACCTCCCAGGCCATACCATACATGGTAGAAATGTGAATAAAGAAGCAGACTGAAGTATCTGGAAATCATTTTTGATAGAAACCTGTCCTATAGGAAGTATGTTAAAGTGGTGATTACAAAGTGTCGGAATGCATTCAGATAAAACTAATATGGAGAACAAAATTATATGTTAATGAGAAAAATTTGGAGGTGGTGGAAAATTTCGAATATCTTGGGTCTTTAATTACAAACAATGGTGACACAATGATGGAAATTAAAAGACAAATATCTATTGCACTTCAGAAACTAAAACAACTAAATAAAGTGTTGAGGGGGATAGATAAAACTACAAACATTAAATATTTAAGAGCAATCATCTTTCCCATCGCAAAATGCACCTGAGAGACATGGAAACTTACTAAACACGCTGAAAAGTGTGTGTATATATATATATATATATATATATATATATATATATATATATATATATATATATATATATATATATACATATATATATATATATATATATATATATATATATATATATATATATATATATTCTAAGAATAAGTTGGATACAGAAAAGAACACATGAATTCATATGTACAAGAACTGAATATCGAAGTAGTTTGGCTATTAAAGACGATAAAACAAAGAAAATTTACATATTGTGGCCACTTGAAATGTCATAAAAATGTGGAAGAAGTAATTAAGGAAGGCATTTTCCCGGGAAGAGAAGAAGAAGAAGGCCAACGAGAAGATGGGTGCAGGATGTGGCAGATGATCACCGGATCGGTGTGTGACTCGGGACATCTTGCTTATGACCGAGAAGTTTTCAGACGGTAGTTATGGCAGCGAAGTTCTGCAAAGGACATGCCACTGAATGAATGAATGAATGAATGAATGCATGAATGAATGAATGAATGAATGAATGAATGAATGAATGAATGAATGAATGAATGAATGAATGAATGAATGAATGAATGAAAGTATATATATCACAACATCCCGATAACTCCGGATAGTTGATTATTTACTAGAAACAGCTTACAAGATAATTGTCCTAATCTATCAGTAACACTCGGCGGCAAACGATTACACAATGTCAAAATCCTAAGGGAATGTTGCACATTGATTAGAGAAGTGTGGAATAGAAAGATAGTTTGAAAAACACATACATCAAGAACGGAGTCAGAAAGTTTGAAAAACACATACGTTAAGAACGGAGTCAGACTTATAATAGACCAATAGAGACATTCCCACTCGCTCAGTGAAGTGACAACTATCGTCTAGCTAATTTACAACAATACAAATTTAATCAAGACTAATTAGAAAAGCGTGAGAATACGTGTGCAGATCATGCTGGAAACTGTCCTTGAAAAGAATCTGTCTGAATTAGAATTGCTGTTGTCTGGATGAGTATGTCATCATGAGGTGGTGGATCGAGTTGAATGTTGCTAATGAATGTGTGTAGGTATTGGAACTCGGCATTAACTGGAAAGCAGGATCACCGAGTATGACTCCATGCCCTTAAACTGACGATATGCAGGCATACAGAAGAAGCGGACGGTTAAATTCTACACGACACAGTCTACAACACAAAAGTTAGTTGCATATCCCTTCATGGACGTGGCAGTCAGCCCAGCGTTTTTGGCTGTTCGTGATTCCTGGGCAAGTTTCCGTTCAGTAGTTTGCCATTGCTTTCTGAACGACCAGCACCCATATAGTGTCATTAAACAACGAATTGCGTCCGTAAAACACTCGCCACGGAGCGGTTGTGTTCACTGCCACAACCCATATACCACACAAAAGGACGTTTAATGTTCCAATGACTCTGACATGTCCTTCCATCAGTTCACGTTAATAGCACACTTCTTGATTGGTTAAACTGAGTTTTGATAATTGAGATGTTTGAAAAGAGGAATCTTGAATAGTGAAAAAGGAGAACCTGGTGAGTACTTCCGGCCATACTCAGATGTTCATTCTCACCTCTCATTATCCACTAGTAGTCATCGAAAAGTACAAATTAACAGACGATCTGCCACACTCATACCCCATTCCTCTTGACAAGAGATAGTTTCCCCAGAATGATCCTAATCAAGGAACCATTGGTTTTCGATAGTAATCCTACATAGAATCGTAACAGAAAACAATTCAACCTCTTCCAAGAACAAGTCCTCATATTATCAAAATAGATACCAAACTAGGAAACATAATAGAAAGTAAGCTCCGGGTTACGGCACGCCACAGGATGATGAGCATTGTAATTTCACTAAACTCCCAGAGAAAGTAGTCAAACGATTTCTATTCGCCCATAGAGGTAGATTTTAGGTTAGTTCTTGCTATAGTCTACCTCTTACAAGCGTCAGGATCTTAAAGAATCAAAGAAAACTAATAGAACAGAATGTTGAAAGACCTTTAGCCATTTTTTCCACACTGCATAACTGACGGTTGACCTACCAGAGCAGAAATGAAAAGACAGCTTTTATATTCACTGGAAAAAAAAGGTTCCTGATCTGAATAATCACCTAGGATGAGATTATATGTTTACCTTGCTAATAGAACAATACTCCCAAACGAAACTGGTCACTTTTCCAGATTTAAAAAAAAAGGCTTCCAGGGTTTTACAGACACACAGTCCATCCGTTCTCCTACCTGACAAGAAATTAACTGGCAATCGTTGGTAATCTGATAGATTTGATGTTATGCATACCGCATTCAGGCAACGCTCAGTGAAGGAGAGAAAACGGAGGATCATTACTCCAGCATAATGCACACTTTACAATTGTTTGCATATCCTTCACAGGACATCGCTGTTAACATCAGCATTGTTCAGCTGATTGTTGATTTCTTGGCAAGATTACGCTTAGTAGTTTGCCATTGCTTTCTGAGCGGCCGGCTCACATACCCCTACACGACGCGATTCGAACCACTGCTGATTCTCACCGTCGTCACGTTACTTACGAGAATATACGAGATTACGGAAAAAGGTCGCTAACCTCTAGGCCAGGAAGCCGGCATAATGCACACTAGCTACACGAAAACATACAAGTAAACGATAGGTATAACAAGTAAGTTATATATATATATATATATATATATATATATATATATATATATATATATATATATATATATATATATACTCACACATAAATATGGTTTATTATTAGGCTATGTTACAGAGGAAATAACACTCACTCACACATACATACATACATACATACACACACACATACATACATACATACATACATACATACATACATACATACATACATACATACATACATACATACATACATACATACATACATACATACATACATACATACACATACATACATACATACATACGTACATACATACATACATACATACACACATACATACATACATACATACATACATACATACATACATACATACATACATACATACATACATACATACATACATACACACGTACCTACACACATACATACACACATACATACACACATACATACACACATACCTACACACATACCTACACACATACCTACACACATACCTACACACATACCTACACACATACCTACATACATACACACATGCATACACACATACCTACACACATACCCACACACATACCTACACACATACCTACACACATACCTACACACATACCTACACACATACAAACACACATACCTACACACATACATACACACATACCTACACACATACATACATGCATACACACATACCTACACACATACCTACACACATACATACACACATACATACATGCATACACACACACACACACCTACATAAACACACATCCATACAATATATATATATATATATATATATATATATATATATATATATATATACATACACACACACACACACGAGGGCGAGTCAGTAAGAAAGACACACAGTTCTGTGGGATGGCAGGTTAATGTATTTGGTGTTTTCTACATGTGTCATTAGGTGTCAGCAACATCAATCTTTATATTCCCATTCATCAGGTCTGATATGTGTCTCTGTGTCTATGTGTCTCGCAGCGCATAAAAAAAGTTGCGACTGTACGTAAGTAGTGTACAACCAAAGAGCAACGTGCTGTTGTGAGTTTTTGTTTTTTTTTTTTTTCAAAAGGACTGCCTGCAAAGGACATTCATAAGGAAATAGTTCCTGTTTATGCAAAAAAATGTTTGTCCCGTAAAGCGGTGCTTCATGATGCAATTAGCAAACTTCCTGGAGTGCTGACTGGAGAAGTGTTGCTTCTTCAGGACAATGCCAGACCACATACGGCTCAATTAACTCAGGAGAAAATTAACCAACTAAGGTGGGACGTTCTAGTACATCCACCTTACAGCCCCGACTTATCCCCTAGCGATTTCCACCTTTTTTGGTCCACTGAAAATCCACCTTGGCGGGAGACATTTCGTGAATCACGCCGAAGTTGAATGTGAAGTGAAGAGGTGGTTTAGAAAACAGAGCACACAGTTCTATGCAGCCGGTTTGGAAGGACTGATAAAACGATGGGATAAGTGCATCAATGTTGGAGGAAATTATGTTCAGTAATAAAGGATCAATGTATGTATTTTAAAAAACTGGTTTCATGATGTTATCATAGTTTTTGTTTTGTTTTTCTACAGCCATTTGTGACTTATTTATTAACTTACTCTCGTATATTCTATTTCACACCGTCGTAAATTATAGAGCATATGGGAATTTATCCGAATTTCCCCAGAGATGCAGTGATTGTGTCAGATATAATCAGATGATGTGCTGTGCCATAATTTTTCATGCCTGCATTGTTCCCTGCTAAAATTCGACATAAGGAAGAATACTCTTTGTATATGATCAGATTATGGGCCATATGCAGTCTGCGTCGGTTAACCCATACAGGTAATATAATTTATAAACTGACATTAATGTAACAGCCTTCCTAGACGACATTTTTGTCCACATCCAGTGGCAACCACGGCTAGCCTTGAACACGCACGCGCTGACATTAATGTGTACGCAAACACAGACATATTGATTATAATATCATATTTCTTAAAGCGGTTTAATAAGCTCATGACGTCACATAATTTACTGTTTGTAGATGATCTGAAAGTAAATACTTTAAATCAGGGTTACCTACAACATTGCGTCCCTTTTGCCAAATACAACATGTATCCTGTATTCTGCAAGTGTCAGTCAATATTAATAGATGTACTTTGTTAACCGAAAAAAAATTTATATCTACATTAATTTAGTATGTATTGTTTAAATGTTTAATAATTACTAAGTGTTCTTCCAGAAAGCTGTTGTAGCACTCCTGCCAGGCGGCCCAACGGCCAAGTGTTTGAATCCTTATCTAGAGAAGAATCTTTCTAATTCTGACATCCGCTGCCAAGTAAGACTACCAACATTAAACGAATAACAGAAAATGTTCTGGCGAATACAGGCGGGTGGCGTGATACTAAACTCATTGCCCATTGAGTGCCGATTGGTCCTAAAATATTAGACTAGTTGCTTCTACCCAACATGATTCAGTGCCTAACAATGTATTCCTCTTTCATTAACGTTCTCACATGAATGGTGATTAACCCGTGTTTGTGTAGCTATCGTCTTTGTGTTGCCACGAAGCTGAAGCGGCAGTAGTCTTGATGTAAAAATAACAAGATATTGATGTACAATACTGAGTCATCATTAGCATGTGTCCTGTCGTCAGGAGTAGGATTTCATGTCTCTCCACACACCTCTGTCCTTGGTGTTCTGGGTAAACTCTGATGATACTTCTTCACGCCAACGTCTCATTCCATCCAGCATCATTTCCCTCTGTCTCCCTACTAATCTTTCCAGCTGTCACGATTTACGCCACATCCCTTCTTCTCATCACATGACCAAAGAAAGCTGTTCAAGTGGTCAAGCTGTCTGCCTCGTGCTCCGAAGGTTGTGGGTTCGATTCCGGGCTAAGTCTTTCGGTTCACGAGTGTATTTTTCTCGGAGACTCATGGGGGTCGTCACTGGAGCTAAGGAGTTCATGCTTTGTGCGGCGCTTTCGGCAGGCCGTCCACCGGAAAGAGACTAAGCCAATGGGCTGGTGTATGTTGAAGTGTCTACAATCTGTAGACAATCAGTGACCAGCCTTATCCCAATCAAAGCCAGTCCGTGTACTGTACTGAATCATGACCAAGTTACATATGGATCTGTCTTTTCGAAGATGTAATGTTGCGGTCCCACTCTTTCACACACCGCTGGTTTCAGGTCTTAGCAGGCGAGTTGAGAGCTTACAAATAGACCCCCGCGGATATAGTACTTTGTTATGCTGTTTTATGCTCTGTAAACAAGCCTATTCCCTGAGATGTTGACCATTTTTAGGTCTAGGACTATCTGCATGTGACGGACTCAAGAGTTAAAGATTAGTCTTCCGTAGGATTAACCAATCAAGCGATTTACTAAGCCATGTCCTAATATTTCAATTGTTTGGCCTATTCATTTTCCAGAGAGATAATTGTTTGTTTTCTTTGGTAAAGAATCGTGGTAGTTACAATGAAGAATGTCGTTTGTGTATCTGCGACGTGGCTGCTTCTTTCGGAGGTTAATATTAAGTATTCCCATTTTTTTCTATTATTTAGTATATATTTTAAATCATACTTGGGCGAAAAAGAAAACTATCTCGACACAATTAAACATAGGTACACATGTGGTAACAAAATAATCAAACAAACAGACTAACAGGCGATACATCTAGGTAAATCTTTGTTATCATTGTCCGTGTCTTCTGTGGATTCCTTTCATGATCGTCCCGGAAATAGATGAGGGGAGTTGAGATGAGTCAAGACCAAACATTACAGCAATCTGGACATTTCCATACGTGCTGCGTCCTCAATGTCAACAGCCAGCGAAGAGCTCCAATACTAATGATACCATTTTCAGTCTGATTATGTGTCCGTCCATCCTTTCCTCGGAGTATGATTGACGGCTAATTTCCTGGTTAATACCTCTCGCTCTATTCCCTTGAGGCTATAAATATTTATATTTTCTTCCACGCTATACACATCACCCACACATAGAGAAACATAAAATAAATCTGGTTATAAGAAAGTTTTATTTATCCCTGTTTTCTATTTATTACTTTGACAATCTTTCAACACGCAGAAAAATATAAAAGAAACCTGTTTTTAATATTGTTTTCTTTACCCATATCTTCTATGTATTACATTGATGATCTTTTCACATGTAGACAAGCAGAAAATAAATCTGGCAATAGTATTATTTTATCTATCCATGTTTTCTATTGATCACATTGATGATCTTTCTACAAATAAACAAAAAGAACACAGCACTTAGCTGGGATTCGTAATAAATGTTACGTCTGCTCAAGCAGAAAACAAGGACCTTTTAACCCGCCATCAATCTTCAGCCTCACGTTCCTGCTCTTAGCTGGTAATTGTGCGGACCAACAACACAATAGCTTGTTTTCACGCGCTGAACTTCTAAAAAGAACAACGAGATTTCCCAGCAGCACATTAAATGCACGCCCAGAAGTGCTAATATGCCTTGATTTACTTCCATTATTCTCACTATATGACATTTGTGTTTTTATTTTCACACGGCGGGGTTTTATTTTCAACAAGAATATTTTTGTAAAACCTGCTTTTATTATTGTCAGGGTTTTTGTAATTATAATATTTAGAGTAGAATCTGTCGACATTCGGTCCATATCTAAAGTCATTAAATAATAGGAGTTGTTTCGCGATTTATTGCCTAGCATTTTTCGCTGTTATGTGTATACTGCAGAGTTATATATCATATGAAGTGGATAAATGAATAATTCTTGAGTTGAAACAATTAAAACACATAGTCACAGATATTATTCGAATGTGGAGCATATATTATCCCCACCCGTAGTTTTTATGTTTACACGAACTCTTCATTTATTCAGTTCATATTATATATATATATATATATATATATATATATATATATATATATATATATATATATATATATATTATATATATATATATATATATATATATATATATATATTAGGGCTGCGACCGATTAATTTAAATTTAATAGTTAACTTTTGAAACATTAACGATTAATTAATCTTTAATATTGATTAAAGCAAAACACTTATAGTCACATAACTCACATTATAGTCATATTTGTCAAAATTCGAAATAACACTGAATTGTCTTGTTCATATGTCATCTAATAACCAACTATGCAAACAGACGGGTACTTTTTTTTCCGTGTTTCTATCCTGTTTCGGGATCAGCATCTTTCAGCTGTATGTTGATTCCTAGGCTAGATTACGCTCATCAGCACGCCACGACTTTCTAAGCGACCGGTCCATACTCTCATTAGTCACTGGCGCGACTCGAACTGCTTCCAGTTCTCGTGCGCTCACGTCAATCACGAGAGTATTCGGGGTTACGGAGAAAAGCTGCTAACGCCTCGACCAGGGAGACCGGCAAACAGACGAGTATGTTGACAGTATTTGGTTCAAGTGACAAGCGCGTCTTATTAACAATATAACCAGCAGAGCTGAACAATCGTGCATATGGAACTGAGGTAGCCGGTATGCACAGAATGGTCTTCTCAAAGAATGTCAATTGTGGATATCGATGTTATTACGTTTCCACCATTGTAAAGGGTCAAACGATTCAGCAACTTTCTTCTCTATTTCTGACTCAATTAGCTTAATACTTTCTTCATATGGTTTACATATAGTTTCATTGTCAATGTCAGTATCATTCGTTGCAGCAGTCTCCATCTGCTCATCTTGAACATGAACTGCTATTTGTTGTTCAATATCTGACCAAGTACGTTCTCTTGCATCTTTTGACAACACTTTAGGTATTTGTAGTGTGGATCAAGTGGTGTTGCAATATATAGTATTTCAATTCTTGTCATCCAGCTATACGTTCACTGAAGTCATTAATAAGTGCTGCCTTAGATTTAGCTATGTAGCCCGGATTATCATCGTGTACATTCATGTGCTTTGTCAACGATGTTAGCAGTGGTAATACACTTTTACATGAAACATAATCATGACCGCCAAGCAGGACCGTGGTCTGACAGAATAAGTCAAAACCTTCGACATATTTCGAAATCTTCTCCCAATCCGAATCTGACAATTTGGACCTTTGTATTGCTTCTTTTCATCTGACATGTAGACAGTTAATGCTTCTCTGACCTTTAGAAGACTCTGCAGCATAATAAACATACTGTTTCATCGTGTTGGTATATCTTGCTGCAGCTTACACAATGGTGACTCGGTACAATTTTGCAATTCGGTTGTGTTTGCAGCATTATGTTTAAAATGTCCGAAAATGTTTCGACATCCGGTTCATTTGTATAAGTGATGGGAGAAAAGTTTTCGATTAATCGTGTTAAAAAAAATATTAATCGTTAAAAAAATTAACGATTAATCGATTAATTAATCGTTAACTTCCGCAGCACTAATATATATATATATATATATATATATATATATATATATATATATATATATATATATATATATATATATATATATATATATATATATCTTCTTCTTCTTCAGCGTTCCGAGCCATTGAGGTTCTTTGCTGCAGAAACAATCCGTCTCCATTCGTCTCTCTGGTTGACCTTCTCTTGCCAGTCGTTGATTCTAAGTGATTGTAGGTCTTTTTATATATTATCTCTCCACCGTCTTCTTGGTCTACCTCGGGGTCTACGGTCATTTATTTCCTGAGTGTAAGCGAGTTTCGTTTCCCTATTATCTTCCATTCTTTCTATATGCCCCAACCATTGTAGTCTATTAGCCTTCATGATACCAGTGATTAGCGGGGACTTAAACAGATCATAAATGTCTTTGGTACTTCTTCTTTTCCACTCTCCACTTTGTGTATCCCTAATGGGTCCAAAGGTGCGTCTTAAAACTTTGTTCTCAAAGGTGTGTAGCAAGGCTTCTGCTCCTTTCGTTGTACTCCAGGTTTCAGAGCCATACAGCACAACTTGTCTGATCAGTGTTTTGTATATTGTGATCTTGGTGTTACGAGATAGCGCCTTTGATTTTAGTAGATGATGTAGTGCATAGTATATCTTATTTCCAGAATTGATTCTAGTTTATATATATATATATATATATATATATATATATATATATATGATATATATATATATATATATATATATATATATATATATATATGCAGCATGTACCCGAGGAGATGCAGTGAAATATGCAAGGCAAGACATATTGTTTGTTATTTATGTGTTTAAATTCACTCAGGGAATACATTATTTTAAACAGTAATTGTATTTTAAAGTCCATTAAATTGTAAGTATAACGGACCATGTTATTTCATGATACAAATTGGCTCTTAATCAATACCCCATGTAGGTGTTGTGAGGATCGAGCAATCTGTGTATGCGCAGTAGTGATTACAAATTGGCTGCATTATTATTGACTTACACCGTAGAAGAACAACGAGGGATTTTTCGTTTTTGTGGTTAGAGTTTGTGAAATCATGCGAAATCTACACAAGAATGTTGATTCAGTATGAAACAGTTGTTTGAGTCTAGGGAGAGTGTATAACAGCTTTTTTATGGTCACACACGTGCAACGCCGTCTATATGTCAGGACTATTTGCATCACCATACTCGAGAAGGAGATGCTTTTCTCCATAAAATTGTGACAGGATACGAATCCTGTGTACATCATTACGAACCTAAGAGTAAGAAGCAGTCAGTGCAGAGAAATACACGTTATTTCTGGTTAAGAAAAAACTCAAGACGTATGCATCCGATTTCAAATTAAAGAAAAACATCTTTGTGGATATAAATGGTTCTTTGGAAATAAATTGGTCAATTTCTAGGAAAGGAATTAAACTGTAATAGTATACGATAAAGTGACATGGTGGTGAACTAAGTGAACCCATAATTGGGATCGAAATAACATATCCTTTTCTCAAATAAAGCATTATTGCTGCACGACAACGCCCGTCTCTACACTGCTGAGCATACAGTGGATAGACTACGTGCTCGGACATCGGAGGTCTCGGAACACCCAGAATACAGTGCAGATTTGGCGCTATCTGACAGTCACCTGTTTTGACCCTTGAAAGAATATTTGCGAGTCAGAGATGAGCACATGCCAACGAGCTAATGAAGACGATGCAACATTAGTATAAGGCCATATCCAAAATATGTTTCCTAGAAGGCATCCACAAGCTAATGCATAGGATAAAAAAGTGTGTAGCCAGGCAGGGTGGGGACGGGATGGCTATGTTGAAATATAATGCACACAAAATGTCTGGTTCGCACTACTATATAAGAAATAGAAGTTATTCGTAAAGTTAATGTTACTTAATGACTCCCCTTCCTATAGTTATACCATTATCCCGTCTCTTAGCAGGGCTGACTCATACATTATCTGTTAGTTTCAAGTAGCTGAAAGAAATACAACATATGTGCTATATAGATGTTGTTTACTGTTGAATTATGTATACGCATGTTGGAGAGGAAATGTAGAGTTTGGTTGTTTGTGAAAAAGAATTCAACATTAACCCTCAGCCGTGGTCCGACAGGGTTACCGTAAATAAAGCATCAACTCAGCGTAGGGTAATCATCACAATGTAGATTATTACGTTATGAGACTATTGCATAAAACAACCGTTACATATGCACACTTAAAAACAAGTCCCGTGGCACGAACCTGCTGTTAGGATGTGAAGTATTCGAGCCATCACATTGTTTCTATGTATTAGTGCACATATGTATACATGACAGAGGATCCCTCCCTTAGCGAACGACTAGATCTGGGAATAAACCGACCGCGCTCATACCACGTTCAGCTTTATGTCATAACCTGTTACACCAACGCGGCAGTTAAGTAAGTGTTAACAGCCCTTCCAATCATTCATCTTTCGTTCATCAGTTGTGCATGTTACAATCACATAGGGAAACACATTGTTAAATGGATTTTGTTTACATAAACAATACATATTACCATGTTATGAAACAGGCAGATACACGTACATACGCACATTCATAAACACACACGCACACATACATGCATGCATATATATTTTCATCATTTACACAAACTCTCACAGTTATGTACACACACAATAACATACAAATGCTGGACGGATTGAGACTGCGGCATGCAGGAATATCAACGGTAGATTTGATACAGAACACCAAAGACCGAGGTCTGTGGAGAGCCATGAACGCCTACGCCAACTGGCAGGGCACTTGATGATGATGAGGAGGAGGAACTGTGTGAGTCCAGTGGTCAGCACATAGGCAGACCTATACTGGAGCCAGTAATTAAACCTCGATTTAGCTGTTGGTGTTTGCTTATTTTATGACTTATGCAGTTCTTAAGCTGACTGTCTCATAAGCGTATCTGAAAGACTGCCCATATAATGCCGGAGACAAGTATTTCTTCATACGCCCTTCGTTCAACGACAGCACTTGTTTAAGACCATGAGTCCAAATTGCCTTAATGATGCGTAATAGAGCTTTAGAAATGTTCATTGTTTGCATAATATGGCACTTGCCAAATTACAAAGCAATTCAAAACAATGTTTTCCCGTAATGAATTTTAATAACGAAGACACAAACCATATATAGTACGATTTATTGCCTGGCACATTTCGCTGCATCTCGTCAGGTACTTACTGCAGATGTCACACAACATACAGTAAAATAATTAGAATCATCGTTCAAGCTGAAATATACACATATTCACACAGTAATATCAGTTGTTTACCATGGTAATTTTAAACTGACTATCATGTTTTTCTGTTTGCACAAATTGGCTTGTGCAGGTGGATCATTATTCGCTTCTGCAAACTTTAACAAACGACTATTTTGTGTATGAAACAACACGCGAAAAGCAATTATTTATAGTTATTTTTACGTTTTTTGTGAATGGTTGGTTGGCTGTTAGATTGATTGGTTGGATGATTGGCTGGTTGATTAATTACTTGCTTGATTGGCTGGTTTGTTAATTGATTGGCTTGGTTGGTTGGTTAGCTGGTTGGTGAATGGTTAGCAATTTGATATTTTCTTTGGTTGGTTAGTTGAATGGTTGGTTCTTTGTTGTGTTGATTGGTTGGTTACATTGTTTAATGGTATGTAGATTGACTGTTTGTTTGGTTAGTTGGTTGGTTTGTTGGTTGGTTGATTGGTTAGTTGTTAGATTGGTTCGTTGGTTAGTGAATTATCTGGAAAACTTTACTTTTAACTCTTACGTCATATTCACTTTTTTCAGGCCTTTTGATCCCTTGAAAGGGTTTGTATTTAGAGGAATGAGGACGATTGCAGACACATTCCTCCTGTTATAGTACCCTAAACATCATCTCTTTTCAGACTCTGTTGAAGAGCCGTCCTTCCCTTTCCATATCATAAACTAGCTGGATGTGCAGACTAGTTAATGGTACTCCACATATGTGGAGAGGAATACGGAGAAAAAATAATGTCTGTATTTGCAAGATTACTCACGGGAAAAAGAAACAAGGATAATGAAATGTTATAAGAGTGGCTTTTTACCATCAATACATCCATTTTGAGTCGATTTTATCCAGTAGTTAGTGTGTTGATTTAGCAGCACTGTGATTCGAGGTTTGATTTCCGCTAGTTCTGATGTACTTTCATGATCAGTAAAGCTAGGATATTTATCACCTCGTCAATAGGCCAGTAAGGTAAAGTCTATCACTCCATTTTCAATCATTTCGGATATATGGTGCTTGCCCGATATGTTAAGACCTATCTGCACTCGATAGGCAAACATAAAGCACGCTTTAACATGCCTTTGGTATATAGTGCCAGACCCAGAATTGTATAGACCCATAGGCATTCGATGGGTGATGTGGTCAGTTCACACCGGAATCCTTTACTTCCCGAGACATTTTCTGAAATCCATTTTAGATTGTGTCGACCTCGGAGCTTACGTCATTTATGTTTATTCGATTGCGCCTCGATACGGATGGTCTTCTGGTTGACTGCCGCTTCCTTTGACGATGAACTGTGTTTCATGAAGGATTGTTGTTTTCGCATTCTGGAGACAGTATTCTGTATTTTTACATCTGTCCGGGGTTTTGTGGCGTGTACTGCGTGCTCGGAAAATGGCGTAGCTGGCTAGAAAACATCTAGAAACGGAACAACAACATCTAGAAATATCTGGATGCATAGTGGCTGGTTGTGACACAGAAGTGAACGTTTTTTTTTTTTTTTTTGGCCTTGTTTTCTAATGACTGCCGTTTCCATCGATGATGAACTATATTTTCGTAGAGGACTTTCATGTTGTCATTCTGGCAACGGCCTTATGCACAGTGAATTTTTTTTTTTTTTTTAAACATCTGTTCAAGGTTGTTTAGTTTCGTGAACTACATTTCGGAGGGAAAAAAATGGTGTGGTTGGCTATAAAATATCTAGAAACGGAACAACAACATCTAGAAATATCGAGACTTTGAAGGCTAACATTTGGTTTCGAAAGTGACTGCCACCTCCATCAGTGATGAACGGTATGTTTCGTGGAGGACTTTTGTAGTGACTTTCTGGTGGCGGCATTACGCACAGTGTGCGTGAGCGGGCTGTTGTTTGTCGAGACTCCTGTCTTTTACACTTTTCACATGGGCAGTTAGGAACATTTTATATGATATTCACTGGCACAGGAACGGAGCATAATGGGGACGACCCGTCGATGTGAACTAAACTGAACTGAGCGGATGGCACCAATGATGGCCTGACCGACGGACGAGAGTCTAGTCACTACGCTACAGCGGTTCCCACTCCACGGGTGATGTGGTCACTATCACACCGGCCAACTTTACTTCCCATGACATTTTCTGATATCCATGTTAGCCTTAGTCGAGCTGGCAGCCCAAATATGTGGGGAAGACCCTTTCTTTATGGAGATTCGAACGCAATACGATCGAGCGGAGAGCCAAGCATGCTAGTCACTGCGCTCGACTTTCCTTTTAAAATAGGTACATGAGAATTCTTTCAAGGAAGATTAAGTTGGAGCGGAGAGTAACTTATCACCCCACCTCGATGATATGATCTTATGTATGTGAAGACATATCTCTTTGGAGCCCAGAGCAGTAACTTACGAACTGTTGTTTAACGTTTAGGAAATGTTTGATTTCTTAGACTGCATGAATGAAGTTAAGGTCGTGTAACGATCTGGAAGTACTATCAACTGTCTTCTTAAGTTTGTACCACGGCATTTTCGACATCAAAAAACATGTGTTTTCGGTTTGTATCTTCTAACCTTTGACTATCTCTCAAGTTTTTTCATCGAGACAGACGGTTCTTGTGTCTAGCTTCGTCTAGTCCTTTTTCTTTACCTCTCTTACTTGAGAGACTCCACGGTGAGCAATGCCACCCTCGGTTTAGCACTTGGGAACATTGGGAAAGGGAAGAATGGTGCTATAAAGTAGAGACATAGAAGAAAGGGGAAACAGGAAAGCACTATCAGTGCTTGTAAATATCTGACGTAAATGTTTGTTGACATAGGAAGGCAAGCAATGTTTTGTCAATCGTGAAGAATAGCCGAAGAAGAAAGCGTGGCCTGAAGGCGGGTGTTTTTCAAGACACTTGTAGTAGACGAGCCTGATACGATCACAGAAGAGAATTATCCGGTTGGAGATGAAGAACCGTGTGTCAGGATTAAGGAACTACGAATCGATGCTACAACAACATCAAGACACATTGAACTCTACAATTTGAGACTATTTACACTTTAGGGGCTATGTCCAAAGAATTATAAGTCATATTTTGTACTGTAATTTAGATTGACTGTTGTTGGGCTTTATTATCATAATTGTAATGTAATTAACATTTAAGGTTGTTTGGCGCGATTATTATAATTATATTGTATCTGAGATTTCCGGTTGTTAGGAATTATTCTTATAAAGGTTATGTAAATGAGATGTTTGGTTTTAGACTGTTCTTATTATAAATAATTTGTAATGAGTTTTTATCAAACGATAATGTTAGTGACAAATTCTGATATTGATATTCAGTGTGTGTGTGTGTGTGTGTGTGTGTGTGTGTGCATGTGTGTGTGTGTTTGTGTGTGTGTGAGTGTGTGTGTGCGTGTGTGTGTGTTTGTGTGTGTGTGAGTGTGTGTGTGTGTGTGTGTGTGCGTGCGTGCGTGCGTGTGTGTGTGTGTGTGTGTGTGTGTGTGTGTGTGTGTGTGATTACAATCGCTTCGTTGTCTCCTGTCATTCAACAAACAGAAATGTCCTCTTCAAAGTGACAGCTTCAAAGTGACATAAAAGCTGCGGTTATAAATGGCACGTGTTGTAGCATAGCATGCGTAGGCATGCGTTTATTGTTTTGCACTGGAATAAAAACGAATATCTCCGACGTATCTCTCCCTAAATAACCTGAAAAAAATATCGTGAAATATTTAAAACATGAAAAATGTTTATGAAGCAAATGTTATCGCAGTGTCTGTAATCTGGCGATGTCTGGATTGAGTAAAATGGGCGCGATGAAATAACTCCTTCATATATATCTGTGTGGATTGGCTTGTTTGCTTGGCAATCATGATGCCAGAACTACCTCACCGTGAAGTCACAAACATTCGTATAATTTATCGCCACCGACAGTCATGAGCGTATAGAAATGTTTCATTCCAGATAATACTTTACTGTTGTATATACATCCTCAAGCAATATTTCAAGTACAATTTTGCCATTCATCACTCCACTTCCTGACATTTATTTTCCGCTTCGTGGCATCAGGAACAATTCCAGATAGATATGTGAACAAAGACTTACACTCGATTGGATTGACAGAGTTAACTTTTGGGAATTCAGAAGGGGGCAGACAGTAAATTTACGAAAACTAAAAACGATCATTACGAAGCGATGAAAGCGAGCGCGTTGGTGGAATCCTTAGAAGAGTTTGCTGACAATGTCCTGAACGTGATCAGGTTAGGGTCAATGCCTGCATTCTCCGTTCACTACACAGGGAAGGGGCTGTCTGTTCATTGGTGCACTCACCCCTGTAAATGTGATTCCTGCTACGGGACTTGATTTTTGTTTTTTTTAATGTTTTTAATTAAGGCGTCCGCGCTGTTGTTCTTTCCTGGATACCTGTATTGCTAGTTCCGGAGACATGTCCTGATGGTTGATACACAAAGTATGTTCACGTATGCTGCACTCGTTTAGTTGACAGCACATAATTCATCATGCGACCTTTGCTGGATGACTCCCAAGAATCAGGTGACTTAGAGCTATGACCGCATCTAACTCCACATGTGGAATGTAAAGTGGGCCGAAGTGTCAGGATTAATATATATATTGACCGAGACCTCTCTTCACATACACTTGAAGTATCTCTGGTAGTCTGGCAAACAAAGGGATGATTGAGTGTGGTTTTCTCTATGATGAAGCCTGCTAGAGACTCAAACATTGCTGTCTGCGGTATTCAAAAATGAGAGCACACCAATTTCTCACGATCGTGTTTGAAGGACTTAGAAGAGTTACTTCCGTCAAGAGACACAGTGACACGAAAACTCGTTTTCTCAACTTTAAAAGAAAATCCATATCCACAACAAAACTACACGGTTATTGAAAATTTAATCAACAATGAAGAAATTGAAAATGCCATAAATTGTTGAATACTTTTGCTCCATCATCACCAACAATCATGACTACAGAAGAATTCAGACCATACTGACCATAAGAACGCAGGGGTCAAACTGAATTAATAGTGTATGGTTTAACACTAGCCAGCAAATTAAAATAACAATTTTGAAAACAAATATCTTTCACGTGGCAGCATAAGGATTCGAAGCATGGACAATTTCGCAGTCACTATGGAACACAGTAAATTTAGTTTTTTTTTTTTATTTTTTAATTTCAGAATTTGGAAGAAAAATATTGCCCTTCTACAAGATTTGAACATCGAAGAAAATTGGCTCATAAACAGCATATTTATGGATAGCTTGTCAAGCTTTCTCAGATAACAGGAATAAATATGAGGTAACGATGTCAGTGTCCCCGGGAAAACACTAAAGTCTAGAAAAGTCTAGTCACATTTGCGAAAACAGTCTATAATCTTTAATATTAAAATCTTTAATATATATTTAATATAATAATATATAATTATATATATATATATATATATATATATATATATATATATATATATATATATATATATATATATATATATATATATATATATATATATATAATTTTATTTAAAATCGATACCCAAGAGGTGACATAGTAAACATTTTTTCTGGTTGTATGTTTTAAATACATAAATCTACCAAAGCATGTGTTTTAATTCTTGAGTTTATAGGCTATAGATCACTCCGAGTCTGAAAATCTAGGGCCTGATGGAACAAAGCATTCGCAAATTTGATAAGCTACCCACAATAGAATGTTTATTTCATGTAATGTCATCTGCGATCTGGAAGACTAGGAGAAACTACGGCGTAAATGATTGCCTGCCAAACACAAATTCATGGCAGAAACTGGGAAGTATGGATGTGTGACAATAATGTTGTGAAAATGGTTAGAATTGTAGCAGATATACTGCATGATATATTAAATTAAAGGAGATTTCACAGGGAACACGACAGTGTTAATAATTCATTGATATGTTAGAAATATTTTGACAATACTGAGAGGTTTAGTAATAACAACATAAACTAAAGGGGTGACAGTTATGACAAATTTCCACTTACCAAGGCGTTATTTTGTATGCGCTGCAGATAGTCCAGTTAAATTTACAGAATAATGGTAAATACACCACTTGTCTTCACTAATATCACAAGAACTGCTTCATAACACCAAGAGAACACAATTAAAACATAATATTTTTAAGCATATAATTTTCACACAAAATGAAAAATGTCCGGGTCACACTAGGCAGATTGTACTGAGATTGTACTGAGAAACAATGTAAACACTATTTTCTATTTAGATCTAATAATTATTCTTTTAAATTTAATTAATTAAATACTCTTTAAATACTTGTGATAGGCAAAGCAAATTTAGTGACACGAGTGTGGTCTATTAGCGCAAGCATAAGCCGGCATGTGCCATCATATTGTGAGGATTTTCACTGCTTTCTTTTAAATTATGACCGTCTTCTAAGTAATTAACTGAATACTGCATGTGGTATTAGTTATATAATATTTCACAAAGTCCTTTAAATCACAATAACTATAATATAAAATTATTTAAAACGGTAATTTTATTAAAATATATGAGGTCCAGAACAGAAGGGGTTGTCATTTCGAAGTTCGAATCACAACAATAATTTCGAATCACAACAAAACTCGTTTTCTGCGAGAAATAAAAATGGATCCTAGAGCCTTGTTCTACACTGCGAAATCTTTCTATCTAAATTTTAATTTACCGGAGCACTAAAATTTGCGGAAAAATAAGAGAACTGCAACAAACAACGCACTATCTAATCCCAAACGACCTATCGGTTCACGGGTGCCAAAACCGTCCCATTGAACCCACCTATCGGTTCAAGGCAGAGAATAAGTTTTAATGTTCCCAGATTACGTGTACGAACATCCACAACATTGGACTTGTGGATGCCTAACAATTCTGCAAATTATATACCAGTCTTGACACTGAATATCCTCGTTAGGGCTGAAAATGGCTCACGATGTAGAAGTGCAGGCAACTGAATCCAAATCTTAGGCTCCAGAATTCTGTTAAATCTCTCGCAGCGACCCTTTATTTTTTTTTACTCTAGGGAAACCACTACATTTCTCAGATTTAAATAAAAACGACGACGACAACAACTACAAACAAACAAACAAAAACAACACCACCACCCAAATGAAAGCAGGAATACCTTTGACAAAGTTTTGGTTTAAACTAGAATGAAATGCAGAAACAATGCCAAGAAAGAACAATATGTATTTAAACGATAAAAGCCTTTGATATTGGTTTCGCAAAGGAATAGATTCAAATAATGTGCAAGGATATTTAAGTAACTTTTAAGATGTTATAGTAAGAAAGATAGCAATATCCTTCTCCTTTTTGGGAATAGACGCAAAGCGGATAATTGCAATGTTGTCTACTTCTCATATCGTCTAATCATTACTTCTTCACACAAATACTACTACTGCTATTACTTCTTCTTCTTCTTCTTCTTCTTCTTCTTCTTCTTCTTCTTCTTCTTCTTCTTCTTCTTCTTCTTCTTCTTCTTCTTCTTCTTCTACTCTTCCTCCTTCTTCGACTCCTTACTAACGACATGTCTGAAACGATCGGTTGGACCCTGTTTCTGAAATTAATAGGAGATAGTTTACCCAAATCAGCTGCAGTATCGTCATTCCCCTAGGTTGCTGGTAGCGTTACTATTTTTTGATTCCTTACAGTCTCAGTCATTATAAGCAAATAGACAATTTCTTACGCGTCTAAATATCGCTTCCGGGCCTTTTAGCTAAGATCAATGCGTCATAAAGTGTAGAGATCTGGCCATTTGGACCCAGAATACCAAATATATGGAAAACCGTACCACTGACCACATAACACAGGGCTTTCGTGGACCACACTGGGTCAAAGGGATCATATGTGAGGACTTAGAGGTTCTATAAATATAAGTATTAAACAATCTACCAGCTATATTAATTGTATTGACGTGCAATATATGGATTTGTTAAACGTTAACGATACAGTTGCATGTGACGTGGAATTTATTACAGAGCCTACAACGTGTTAATTCTTTGATATATGTAAAGTAGACTAATTGCTCACACCAACATATTGGGTGTTACGGAGAAAAGCATGTTTAATGTACCGTAGCAGTTTCGTGCTATGGATCTGTGGTTTGATAGTGCCATCACATTAGGTATTATGCCACTAGTAAAATTACGCACGTCACAGAGTATTAGATGGTAATTCAAATTATAAATCTTAGACAGCGAACAAGAATATCCTGAAATAGAATATGAACAAATTAGAGAAAGAAGACTGGTGTATATCCACGAGAACAGAGAAGGTATGTGGCTAAGAATAAAGTAACAGAGAGATTGTTTAATTTGATGTACAAGTAATGGCAGACTATATTGGGTGACATATAGGATGACTAAAAGAAATAGACCAAGTAGAACCATTAGGAAAGATGTGTCATTGTTTGACATCTCTCGCTTATTCGTACAACTTAAAAGAATTAGTTGTTCGTTCTTTATCGTATGGATTTGATAAATTATACGGCGACACTAAAGAACAAAAACAACAAAAAATATAGACTTACATGGGAATTGTAAAAAATCAAATACTGAATATGAAGAAAATCAAATCAGAAAAGCATGACAATCAAATTTCAGTAACAAGTCTTTAAGTTCCGTATAATAGTTCATTACCACTCATCATTTCCACTCTTCATTCACACTCAGTTGCTGAACAACACGCCTTAAAAAAACTCATATCATTATTTAGAACTTTGAACTCCATTTTCTTGTGACATCAGATATTATTAAGTTAGCAATTTTAAAAGATGCCCTTTCCTGATTTTTTTTTTTTTTTAGTTATGGTAATTTATTGCTGCCTGTCATTTTGAAACGAGGGCTGCCGGGATGGCGAAAGTGATTAACACAAGATCATTAAGCTTAAAACCACAAAGATTGTTTGACGTAGCAGGTCGGGACAGCCTTGCAGATAACGAAAATCAACAATCCTATCCATTTCCGATTACATGGTGTTTTGTTATCTTCAAGACCAGCATCAGCGAATTTCATCCTACATAAATCGACGGTGCTCGCTGTATTCTCGGTGAACAAATTATGTAAATATGACGTGGGAAACATATTTATTTGGCAATTATGTATAAGTCAATAGTACCATCTACGTACTGAAGGTCGGATTAAATGAATATAAGGAATTTTTAGACATAAACTGTAGTTGTCATCAAATCCTGTGGTCCGTTCATGTAATAGAATTATAAAATACATCATCATCATCATCATCATCATCATCATCATCATCATCATCATCATCATTATCATCAGCATCATCATGTGTCCTGAAAAATGACATAGGCGTTCGAATATCTCTACAGACCTCGTTCCTTGATGTTATGGATCAATTATTCTGCTAATATTCTTCCATCCCTCCTTCCACCTTAGACTATCCACTATTATGGTTTCCAGTCGGTGGTACTGTGTTAGTATACTGTGTGATGTTTCTTCAATGTGATCTATGGGGGAAAACTGAGATACTAACGGAGATATCCGTAAGTAAGAAAGTAAAGGACCCCTTTACAAGCCTTATAGCGCCTAGGGCATTGGTGCCAGGCACATATTTTGTTTTAAGACTGATCGGCGCAAGGTGAGTGATGTGATCAGTATCATACCAGTCGCCTTTGCATCTCAAGACATTTCTTTTTACACACAGTAGGTTTATGATAGATCCAACTGGGGGATCAGTCATTTGTAAATATTCGATTCCGCAACGACAAGAATCGGGCATGCAGGCCAGCGTCTAACCAATAGGTACTTCGATTTCCATATGCAATTAAATTTATCCTTAACCATAAACATAATTAAACCAATTTCAAGTAACAAACGTGCTTAAGTTCCCTGTGATGAAATTCATATTTGCAGAGGAATACTCACCAATTTCGGCTCACCACATTGGGTTTAGGTAAAATATGTTTTATTTCTACGAGAGGAATAAGGCAACATTGCGGCCTTCTTGAGCTCAGCCATGTTACCCTAGCCGTCTGTGGCAAACTGAAAAATGTGTCTCTTAATACATGGGAGATCAATATTTGTGGGCCATGCACTTATAATAGAGGCAAGTGTTTAAATGTATCCTCATCACAAAGCTAGTCCTTTGTACAACTGTGCTTTCATTATAACCCGCCAAATAGTTTCTCCATCACCCGGGTCAACAAATGCCCACAAAAGTCGGATGCGTCGGCTCTGCTGCAAACATTTACAACCCAACTACATTCGAATGTCCTGCGGAACCCCCGGAAGGGATAACCCCGTCAACAAACGCCCGCAGAAGTCGGACATGTCCGCCTAACGAGGCAAGAACGCATCTCTGCTGTAAACTGGTATAATGGAATCACGTCCGAAAAAACTCTCCGGATGAACGCAGAAGAAGAAGAAGTTTTTCCATCACTTACCATTTCTCCCACCTCATGTTCCCTCATGCCCAAGATGTCTGCAGTTGACTTATGTCCTTGTCGTACTGATCGACTCCCGACTCTTCTCCCAGAACCCATGGCTTTCATTACTGTTCTTTCCTAGCTACTGTCCCGTTTTAAATGGCGAAAGTATTTCAGTTTGCGTGACATGATACTGTCTATGAAATAGATTTCTTCGATGTGCAGGTATTGTAGAGTTACAGTATTCGTTTTATTTTATCAATATATATATATATATATATATATATATATGTGTATGTGTGTGTGTGTGTGTGCGTGCGTGTGTGTTTGCGTACGTGCGTATGTATGTGTGTGTGTGTGGTTGTGTGGCTGTATGTAATACCTGCACGAAACTTTGCTACTGTAAACACCTTTAGAAATATCTCTCTATCACAAGCCAGGTGCTTTGTCTCTATAGCTGTCTTGTGTATATTATATATCGCAATGTGAATCCGTGTATGTTGTGATCCTCCTCTTATTCACTTCTTCCATACACTTCCCGCCTTATTTAACTTTGCCAGACATTCATAACTTTTTGCATGCCCAAATTACTTCAAGTTCCTCAACTGTTAGTTAGTTAGTTAGTTAGTCGCGGTTCCAACTTCACGGCAACGGGTCGTCCCCATATTGCTCTGTTCCTGTGCCAGTGAATATCAACTGTATTTGTCTTGATAAGCAATCTTCATAAAAACCGAGTTCTTGCTGGACAGAACGGAGGAAGATGAGAAGGGTGGGATGTTAGACGGGCTTGTGTGCC
The DNA here is from genome assembly GCA_014155875.1 of Cepaea nemoralis. Lineage (NCBI taxonomy): Eukaryota > Metazoa > Mollusca > Gastropoda > Stylommatophora > Helicidae > Cepaea > Cepaea nemoralis. The sequence continues at coordinate 114,609 of JACEFZ010026246.1, forward strand.
CAATTCTGAATCATTTGCACAAACAATGTTCATTACATCAATTTATTCTGTTTAGGGCCAACTTCTACCTTCGCTGACCAGTGTGGCCACTGTCAGGAAAGAAAACAAGGACAGAGGGTCTTTTTAAGGACGTCTAAAAACTACAGTGGTCAAAGTCAAACGAATGACACTGTATGATAACAGAGAGAAAGAGAGAGAGAGAGAGAGAGAGAGAGAGAGAGAGAGAGGGGGGGGGTGGGAGAGAGAGAGAGAGAGAGAGAACGAGATGCAGAGACGCAGAGACATTGGAGAGAGACAGATATTCACAGACAGACAGACAGACAGAGGCTGATACATAGAAGAGACATAGAGAAAAAGAGAGATAAAGGCAGGTAGAGACAGACAGAGAGAGAGAGAGAGAGAGAGAGAGAGAGAGAGAGAGAGAGAGAGAGAGAGAGAGAGAGAGAGGGAGAGAGAGAGAACGAGATGCAGAGACGCAGAGACATTGGAGAGAGACAGATATTCACAGACAGACAGAGGCTGATACATAGAAGAGACATAGAGAAAAAGAGAGATAAAGGCAGGTAGAGACAGACAGAGAGAGAGAGAGAGAGAGAGAGAGAGAGAGAGAGAGAGAGAGAGGGAGAGAGAGAGAACGAGATGCAGAGACGCAGAGACATTGGAGAGAGACAGATATTCACAGACAGACAGACAGACAGACAGAGGCTGATACATAGAAGAGACATAGAGAAAAAGAGAGATAAAGGCAGGTAGAGACAGACAGAGAGAGAGAGAGAGAGAGAGAGAGAGAGAGAGAGGGAGAGAGAGAGAACGAGATGCAGAGACGCAGAGACATTGGAGAGAGACAGATATTCACAGACAGACAGAGGCTGATACATAGAAGAGACATAGAGAAAAAGAGAGATAAAGGCAGGTAGAGAGAGAGAGAGAGAGAGAGAGAGAGAGAGAGAGAGAGAGAGAGAGAGAGAGAGAGAGAGAGAGATAGGGGTGGCAGTCAGACAGACAGAGAAATAGAGCTAGACGAGGAGAGAGAGACAGGGAGAGAGAGAGACAAAGACAGTGATAAACATAGAGTGCCAGAGAGAGACAGAAAATGAATAGAGAGACAGAGGTATACAAAGAGAGCGGCAGACAAAGACAGTGACACAGAGATAGACTGAGAGAGGGTGACAGACAGAGAGATAGACATACAGAGACAGACAGAGGCAGAGAGAGAGAGAGAGAGACAAAGGAATAGACAGAAACAGCGAACAAATATAATGGCGATGGTGACTCCTACAGTCACAATGAAACCAGAAATTCATTTCACAATATAATAAACCGGAATCAGAGTCTGCGTGGACAATCATGGAAGACTCAACTTGTCATGGTTTCAACCGAGATTAAATGTGAGTCTGTTCAGTGTATGAGGACGACGTAGAGGGCATCACATTCGGCTTTCAAAGTCCTGCATAGAATAATACTTTGCATATGAAGAGAATTATTTAAATATCATTGAATATGTAAAATGAGTTTCCATTTCTTGGTATACTGCACGCAACTGAGAATGATGCGCCCTTCAGACAAAAGTACTTCTATATGAACAAAAGTGTTCATTTTATTTGCATTTCTCTAGACAATTCTCCTTCTCCTTGTCCTTCGCCTTCTCCTTCTCCTTCCCCTTCTTCTTCTCCTCCTCCTACTTCTCCTTCTTCCTCTCCTCCTTCTTCTCCTAATCCGCCTCCTCCTCCTTCTCCTCCTCTTCCTCCTCCTCCTCCTTCTTCTTCTTCTTCTTCTTCTTCTTCTTCTTCTTCTTCTTCTTCTTCTTCTTCTTCTTCTTCTTCTTCTTCTTCTTCTTTTTCTTCTTCTTCTTCTTCTTCTTCTTCTTCTTCTTCTTCTTCTTCTTCTTCTTCTTCTTCTTCTTCTTCTTCTTCTTCTTCTTCTTCTTCTTCTTCTTCTTCTTCTTCTTCTTCTTCTTCTTCTTCTTCTCCTCCTCCTCCTCCTCCTTCGCCTCCTTACTAACGACAAGTCTGAATGGATCGGTTGGACCCTGTTTATGAAATTAGTGTGAGATAGTATACTCAATTCAGCTGCTGTATCGTTGTCATCCCACTAGGTTGATGGTAGCCTTACTACTTCTTGCTTCCTTGCAGTCTCAGTCAATATACGCAAATGGACAATTTCTTACGCGTCTAAGTATCGCTTTCGGGCATTTTAGCTAAGATCAATGCGTCGTAATGTGTAAAGATCTGGCCATTAGGACCCAGTAAAACAAATATATGGAAAACCGAACCACTGACCACATAACACAGGGCTTTCATGGACCACACTGGGTCAAAGGGCTCATATGTGGAACTAAAGGTTTTATAACATGTCTAAGTATTATAAAAACTACCAGCTACCCAATAATGTCGTTATTAATTGTATTGACGTGCAATATATGGATTTGTTAAACATTAACGACACAGTTGCATGTGACATGGAATCTATTAAAGAATCTACAAAGTGCTAATTCTTTGATTGATGTAAAGTAGACTAATTGCTCAAACCCACATATTAGGTTTTATGGAGAACTAACATGTTTAATGTTCCGTAGCAGTTTCATGCTAAGGGACTGTGATGTGATAGGTCATCACATTAGGTATTATGCCACTAGTAAAATTACGCACGCCACGGAGAATTGGATGGTAATTCAAATTATAAATCTTAGACAGCAAACAAGAAGATAATAAAACGGTAATATTAACAAATTAGAGAATGAAGATCTGTTGTATATCCACGAGAACATAAAAGGTATTTTGCGAGGAATAAAGTAACAGAGAAGATCTTTGTTTAATATGGTATACAAGTAATGGCAGAGTATACTGGGTGACATAGGACGACTAAAATGAAATAGACCATGTGGAACTGTTAGGAAAGATGTTTATTGTTTGACATCTCTCGCTTATTCCTATAACTTAAGATAATTAGTTGTTCGTTATTTATTGTATTTAAAACAAAAATTTTTTGCATATCCTTTACCGGACATTGCTGTCAACATCAGCATCTTTCAGCTGATTGTTGCTTCCTTGGCAAGATTACGCTCAGTAGTTTGCCATTGCTTTCTGAGCGGCCGGCTCACATACCCCTAAGTTATCGACGCGATTCGAACCACTGCTGATTCTCACAGTCGTCACGTTACTTACGAGTGTATACGAGATTACGGAGAAAAGTCGCTAACCTCTAGGCTTATATCCTTTAGAGGACATCGCTGTCAACATTTAATGCATAGATGTGATAAATTATACGGCGCCACAAAGGAACGAAACCAACAAAAAACAGACTTACACGGGAATTGTAAAAGGTAAATACTGAATAAGAAGAAAAACAAATCAGAAACGCACGCCCGTCAAATTTCTGTATAAAGTCTTTGAGCTCTGTATAATAGTCCATTACCACTCATAATTTCCCGTCTTAATTCACGCTCAGTTGCCGACAACACGCCTTTAAGTACTCGTATCATTATTCAGAACTTTGACCTCCATTTTCTCGTGACATCAGACATTATTAAGTTGGCAATGTTAAAAGATGTCCTTTCCTGATGTTTTTTTTAGTTACCGTAATTAATGGATGCCTGTCATTTTGAAACGAAGGCTACCGGGATGGCGAAAGTGAATAACACAAGATCATTAAGCTTAAAACCACAAAGATTGTTTGACATGCCAAGTCGGGACAGCCTTGCAGTTAAGGAAAATCAACAATCCTATCCATTTCCGATCACATTGTGCTTTGTTATCTTCAAGACCAGCATCAGCGAATTTCATCCGACATAAATCGACGGTGTTCGCTGTATTCTCAGTGAACAAATTATGTAAATACTGACTTGGGAAACATATATATTTGGTACTTATCTATCAAATAATCAGTACCATCTACGTACTGACGGTCGGATGAAATGAATGTCCAGCATTTTAGACATAAACTGTAGTTGTCATCATTTCCTGTGGTTCGTTCATGTAACAGAATTATACTATACATCATTATCATGTGTCCTGACAAATGGCATAGGCGTTCGAACATCTCTATATTTCGTTCCTTGATATTGTGGATCAATTATTCTGCTAATATTCTTCCATCCCTCCTTCCACCTTACACTATCCACTATTATGTTTTCCAGTCGGTGGAACTGTGTTAGTATACTGTGTGATGTTCCTTCTGTGAGATCTATGAGGGGAGATTGGGATACTAACGGAGATATCCGTAAGTAAGAAAGTAAAGATCTCTTTTACAAGCCTTAAAGCGCCTACAGCATTAGTGCCAGGCACATGTCTTTTTAAAGACCAATCTACACTCGGTGAGTGATATGGTCAGTATCACACCATCCACTGTTGCATGCCATGACATTTCTTGATATACAAAATAGTTTTATGATAGATCCACTTGGGAGCTCAGGTCAGTTGTAAATATTCAATTCCGCCCCGATAAGAATCGATCCCATGACAACCGGGCCTTTAGGCCAGCGTCTATCCAATATCCTACCTCGATTTCATTCATTCATTCATTCATTCATTCATTCATTCATGCATTCAGTAGAATGTCCTATGCAGAACCTCGCTCCCATAACAACCCTCCGGAAAACTTCTCGATCACAAGCAAGATGTCCCGCGTCCGATACACGCATCTGGAGATCATTCGCCACATCCTGCACCCATCTTCTATTTGGCCTTCCT
>JACEFZ010026247.1:0-21469 GCA_014155875.1 Cepaea nemoralis
TCAAAACATCTTGACTGTCTGCTCCTAATTTTTTTCAATCAATCTCCGTTTTTTCATTTGTCTCTTGAAGTACTGTCACATTTTATTTTCTGTCCGTCCATGGTTTTCTTTGCATTTTTCTCAAAAACCACATTTCCACCTCCATTAGAGGCTTCTCAATTATGTCTGTTAATTGTCCATGTTTCACACGCATAAATCATGGGTTTTATATAGCACTGCAATACTATTTTTCTCACTGTAGTTGACAACATTGTGTGGTAAGTATGTTTTCCCTTTTGCAGAAGGCCACGGTTGCCACGGAAATTCTTGATCTAATCTCTGCATCTTCCATCTGTTCCGATATAATTATACAGATTCACCTATTTAAGAGTATTTCCATTCACATGGATATTACACTATGGTATTTCTTATTTCTTCGAGACGACCATGATCTCTGTTTTCTTACAATTCAATCCCAAACCTAGTGCCTCATTGTATAGAGTAACCTCATCCACCAAAAGCGTATGGATTAACTTTCCCTATCACCAGTGTCCCTCTCCATCAGGCGAACCCACTCCGACTTCTAAGGTACGTGTAATCTACGTCCCCAAGTCAAGGACGAGAAGTCAACATTTGTAGGGGTTGAACCCGCTGCCTCAGCATCAGCACACCGGATGTTTAAGAACTATAGATCTTATCAGTTCGGCCACGCTGACCCGTGTTTCATCTCTGCCATCATCTGTTACTGCATGTCCAAGATTGGAGAAGCTAGTTAGTTAGTCGTAGTTCCAACCTCATAGCAACGGGTCGTCCCCATTATGCTCCGTTCCTGTGCCAGCGAATATCACACAAAACGCTCCCCGCTGCCCAATGTGAAAAGTGGAAAAGACGGGAGTCTCGACAAACAACAGCCCGCACAGATACACTGTGCATAATGCCGCCACCAGAATGTCAACACACCAGTCCCCCACGAAACACTCAGTTCATCTCTGATGGAATCGGCTGTCATTTTCCTATCTGAATGTTTCCTAGATGTTCACCCACACAGTCCACGAAAATACAGTTCATCGCTGATGGCAGTGGCAGTCAACCAGAAGCCCAGCAGCCACGCATTTCTGCATAAGGCAAAAACCGGTCAACTCTGGGACATAGCCACCTGCCATCACTCCGAACATGCAGTCACGTTCCAAAAAACCTCAGGCAGATTCAAAAGCATTTCACACGAAACTCACAGCTCACAGTGTCGCGCCACGCACTCACTCAGTAGCAGGGCGACGGAACCATCAAGCCTCCTTAGTCGCCTCTTACGACATGCGTGGTAGGCTACAGTGTTGCTATTCTTTGCTTCCCTTATGGGCCCCGGCAACACACGGGAGTGGAGAATCTAGTAATTTGTTTTAGTAAATCTCTATTTACTTGCATGTCCAAGATTGCAGAAGCTAGCAACTTGTTTTAGTATGTCTCTGTTTACTTGAATGTCCAAGATTGGAGAAACTAGTAACTTATTTTGGTATATCTATGTTTACTTGAATGTCCAAAACCGGAGAAGCTAGCAAGTTGTTTTAGTAAATCTCTGTTTACTAGCATTTCCAAGATTGGAGAAGATAGCAACTTGTTTTAGTATATCTTTGAATAGCCATATTGTCAACACCCCAACGCCAACTGTAAATCTGGGATCAGAGACGGTGGAAAGAACGCAGGCAATGAATTACCTGGGGATACGATTTGATCGAAGCCTATCTTATACTGATCACGTAGACCAGGTGATAACAAAGGCCAAGCGGGGTTTGGCTGCGATGCGGGTGATGTCGGCGACAAATTGTGAGCATCGCCATCTATGTCTTCTTTACGAGGGTCTGGAGGGTCTGGTCATGTCTGTTTTTGAGTATGCGATGACGATCCTCATTCTCAGTCATAAGCAGATAGAAAGGATTGAAAGGATACAGAATGAAGCTATGCACATTATTCTTGGATGTACAAGAGATACAGCATGCAGGGCGATGCGCTACCTTCTTGATTTTCCAACCATGAGGGACAGAAAACAAATTTGCCAAGCACGTGCCTATCTCAGAGTAAACGCAAACACACAACATCCACTGCATAGCGAGATTAAGAAGGTAAAGGGCAGCAGGCTAAAAACAGAGAAATTGTGGATGGATCAATCCGAAGACATTGTTCAGCAGGTGTGTTCACTTGAGGACTTAGAACCTGGCGAGAAGTGGGTACAAGTGCCAACAGAGTTCTGTACTTCCTTTTCAGTGTGCATCCAACTAGACAGTAAATGAAGACAAGAAAATCAAGCTGCTGTGGAGGTGGAAGTACAGGCTCTGATCTTTGAGAATTCGTTAGCGGATGATGCTGACATTTACCCGGATGGATCGGTCGTACGATGATTGAGAAGTTCATGGGCCTTTACGGCCGTAAAGGAGGGAAAATTGTGAATGAAGAGTCTGGCGCTTTTGCTTTGACCACAAGCAGCCTGACTATGGAAGGCATGGCAGTAAGTAAATCAATAACATGGCTCGAGACACAGACATTCAATCGGGCATATGTCCTTAGTGACTCAGTGAGTATGCTCAGGATGATAGAGATGGGGTGGGTCCGAAGAGAGTGACTGCTGTCTCTGAAGCGGTCTCGGCTGGCAAAGATTCGTTTCATCTTCGTGCCAGGGCATGTGGGTGTACAAGGCATGAGTAGGCTGACAGGCTTGCAGGTCGGACGAGCCATGGACCAGTCAGACATTCTGAATGCTCGACGAGAAGTAGGTCGTTTACGAGAACCAAGCGATAACTGGGAATCTACAACCATGGTAAGGCTGCGAGAACAGCAAGTTAAAAGAGGTGCTGCCAAACAAGAACACTACGCAGGAAGCTAAAGAAGAGTAATAAACCAACACAGAACTGGTGTCGTTAGCCGCTACACGCTGCGGGATTTGCTGAGGAGGGGATCGGAGCACTTATGGACTGAATGGCTCGATGTGCAATGAGGATGACCTGTCGACTAACTAACTAACTAACTAACTAACTAACTTGCATGTCCAAGATTGAAGGAGCTAGTACAGTGGTTCTCAACCGGTAGGGAATTTCGGGGGTGGGGATTAAGATTATTTCAAGATCGCGTTAATACAAGAATTGATTACTTGATATTGATATTTTTTTTTCGCTCCATACTGTACGGTTCTGTACTTCTCGCCGTTCTGAAATTCGTTTTGTAACGTAAGTAGACCCGCAATTCACGTTGTATGTAGACGTCTAGACTTGTTCTAGTATGCGTTATTAAATTTAGCTTCCATTTTTACGAATACTGTGTAAAGGGGGGGGGGGGGGATTTATAGGGAGGAAATACGAAATGGGGGAGGGCGTGAAGTTCCGATCATATGGTGAAGGGGTGCAGCATGAGCCCAAAAAAAGGGCTGAGAACCACTGAGCTAGTAACTTGTTGTAGTATATCTCTTTTTACTTGAATTTCCAAGATTGGAGAAGCTAGCAACTTGTTTTAGTATGCCTATGTTATTGCATGTCCAAGATCGGAGAATCTAGTAACTTGTGTTAGTATATCTTTATTTACTTGGATTTCCATTGTCGTCTCTTTGTCAGCCAGTTTCTAGTGTTACTGTCTGGAATGTTGATACCTTATCTATTATCTAAGGTCAACGTGACTGAGACATTTAACACACTCAAACTTTCTCTTCCGGCGGCGATATAGGGGGTTCGTTGCATACGCGGTCAGTTGGACATAAATGTTGACTCCTTGTGTAGAAAGCAATGGTAAACTACCGGCCGTAAACTTGTTTAATAAATCACAAATACTCTTAAACTTCCGGTGCGCTATTGGCGAGGTAGGGCGTTCACTCCCTACACCGGCATTAAATTGAACTTCATCGTTGAATTCTCGTCCAAAAGCGACGGCAAGCTAGTGAACATAAACTTGTATAGAATATCAACCCCAAGCTGATGGCAGGGCCCTGTCCAGGATACGCAATTTTGTTTAATTATCACAAACAGCCAATAGGAGCTTGGTGTGAGTGCCACGTTTCTGCAACAGACATGTCATTTTTTTGGTAATCTACATGCTGTACTGCGCCTTTCACTTGCCTCCCAGGTCCTGTATCTCATGTTGACTTCTGCTGGTCATTTAACACCCAAATTGTTCTATTTATTGCAATCCCTGTTTCTAAACATTCTATACCCTAACTCACTCCAAGTTATAAATTTGTATCATTTTTTTTTCTATTTATTACGCTCGCGTTTTCTATTTTTCTTTTCATTACTGTTATTGTGTCCAATTATTTTACTGTTGTATTGTCTTATTTATTGCTGAATTCATCATCATCAAGTGCCGTGCCGGCTGGCGTAGGCGTTCATGTCTCTCCACAGATCTCGGTCTTTGGTGTTCTGGATCAACTTGCTGATGATATTCCTCCATGTCACCGTCTCAATCCGTCCAGCATCATTTCTCTTGGTCTGTCTCTGCCTCTCTTCCCCTCGGTCTTTGGTGTTCTGAATCAACTCTGCTGCTGATATTCCTCCATACCACCGTCTCAATCCGTCCAGCATCATTTCTCTTGGTCTGTCTCTGCCTCTCTTCCCCTCGGTCTTTGGTGTTCTGAATCAACTCTGCTGCTGATATTCCTCCATACCACCGTCTCAATCCGTCCAGCATCATTTCTCTTGGTCTGTCTCTGCCTCTCTTCCCCTCGGTCTTTGGTGTTCTGAATCAACTCTGCTGATGATATTCCTCCATACCACCGTCTCAATCCATCCAGCATCATTTCTCTTGGTCTGTCTCTGCCTCTCTTCCCCTCGATCTTTGGTGTTCTGAATCAACTCTGCTGCTGATATTCCTCCATACCACCGTCTCAATCCGTCCAGCATCATTTCTCTTGGTCTGTCTCTGCCTCTCTTCCCCTTGATCTTTGGTGTTCTGAATCAACTTGCTGATGATATTCCTCCATGCCACCGTCTCAATCCGTCCAGCATCATTTCTCTTGGTCTGTCTCTGCCTCTCTTCCCCTCGATCTTTGGTGTTCTGGAATCAACTCTGCTGATGATATTCCTCCATGCCACCGTCTCAATCCAGTCCAGCATCATTTCTCTTGGTCTGCCTCTGCCTCTCTTCCCCTCGATCTTTGGTGTTCTGAATCAACTCTGCTGATGATATGCCTCCATACCACCGTCTCAATCCGTCCAGCATCATTTCTCTTGGTCTGTCCTCTGCCTCTCTTCCCCTCGGTCTTTGGTGTTCTGGAATCAACTCTGCTGATGATATTCCTCCATGCCACCGTCTCAATCCGTCCAGCATCATTTCTCTTGGTCTGCCTCTGCCTCTCTTCCCCTCGGATCTTTGGTGTTCTGGAATCAACTCTGCTGATGATATTCCTCCATGCCACCGTCTCAATCCAGTCCAGCATCATTTCTCTTGGTCTGTCCTCTGCCTCTCTTACCCCTCGATCTTTGGTGTTTCTGAATTCAACTCTGCTGATGATATTCCTCCATGCCACCGTCTCAATCCATTCCAGCATCATTTCTCTTGGTCTGCTCTGCCTCTTCCCCTCGATCTTGGTGTTCTGAATCAACTCTGCTGATGATATTCCTCCATGCCACCGTCTCAATCCATCCAGCATCATTTCTCTTGGTCTGCCTCTGCCTCTCTTCCCCTCGATCTTTGGTGTTCTGAATCAACTCTGCTGATGATATTCCTCCATAGCCACCGTCTCAATCCATCCAGCATCATTTCTCTTGGGTCTGTCTCTGCCTCTCTTCCCCTCGATCTTTGGTGTTCTGATCAACTCTGCTGATGATATTCCTCCATAGCCACCGTCTCAATCCAGTCCAGCATCATTTCTCTTGGTCTGCCTCTGCCTCTCTTCCCCTCGATCTTTGGTGTTCTGGAATCAACTCTGCTGATGATATTCCTCCATGCCACCGTCTCAATCCATCCAGCATCATTTCTCTTGGTCTGTCTCTGCCTCTCTTCCCTCGATCTTTGGTGTTCTGGAATCAACTCTGCTGATGATATTCCTCCATGCCACCGTCCTCAATCCTCCAGCATCATTTCTCTTGGTCTGTCTCTGCCTCTCTTCCCCTCGATCTTTGGTGTTCTGGATCAACTCTGCTGCTGATATTCCTCCATGCCACCGTCTCAATCCGTCCAGCATCATTTCTCTTGGTCTGTCTCTGCCTCTCTTCCCCTCGATCTTTCCAGTTGTCACGATGTTCTCCAATGTCTCTCTTCTCATCACATGACCAAAGAAAGCTGTTTGTCTCTTTCTTATTGTTGTATATGATGTTCTAGTTTCATTAGCCTTTTTCAGGCAGTCGTTGTTAGTTACTCTGGCAGTCCAATGAATTCGCAACATTTGTCTCAAAAACCACATTTCTGTTGCTTCTAAGTTCTTCCTAATTTGTTCATTTACATTCCAAGATTCACTGCCATACAGCAAATCTGATTCTATATAGCATTTCAGCATTCTCTTTCTTACTTTCATTGATAGTGACTTATTGCATAAAATATTCTTCATTTTCTGAAATGCGGCTTTTGCCTGCCCTATTCTGCTCCTAATCTCTGGTGTACATCTTGCATCTGATGTTATAAATGCCCCTAGGTATTTAAAATTATCCACTTGGTAAAGAAATTTCCCTTTTATTTCTATGTCACATTTTGGTGTCACCATTTTCTTTGATATCACCATTGTTACTGTTTACTTGATATTCAAGGAGAGTCCTTTCCTTGTACTCTCTGTTACTACACTGTCCAACAATTGTTGTAGGTCTATTGCATTATCCGCCACCATACTGTGTCACCTGCATAGCGTATATTGTTTATATTATATCCTCCGATTACTATTCCTGGCTTCTCTTTGATCTCTCTCATTATTACTTAGCTATAGAGTGGGAAGAGATCCGGTGACAGGACGCACCCCCGTCGCACTCCTAGCTTTATATGTTCGTAACTACCCTCTTTATTTCCCATTTTAATTGCTCCTACTTGGCTCCAGTAAATATTCTTTATAGTTCTTTATAAATACAGATTTCAGCATATCGCTCGGTAAATATCCACTATTGTAAATATCATTCAACATTTGGTTAATATATCTACACGAAATTCTCCTAATACTTCTAATTCTTCCACTGTGATTTCATCTGGCTCGGCTGTTTTTCCTTTCTTCGTATGTTTCATAGCGTCAGTGACTTCTTCTTTTAGAATAGGTGGGCCTTCTAAGTTACTTTCTTCAGGAATTCTTCCCTTTCTCCATCATATAATTCTCATATATACCCATTCCACCTCTTCATTATAGCACCTTTCTCCAATAATATCTTCCCTGTTTTTGATTTCAAACATCCTGTATGTATTCTTATTTTACTTCCTGTGAGCTCATTGATTTTTCTGTGCATATTTTTTTTATATTTTTAATGGAATTTAATTCAATTCCTTTGTATTGCTCGTTTAACCAACTTCATTTTACCTTCACAAATTTATCTCTTATTCCTTTATTTATCTTACCATACTCTTGTTTGTCATTTTTATTCTGTTTCCTTTTGTCCATCAGCATTAAGATTTCTTCATTGATCCATTTTTTTTTCTTAGCTTTTTGGCTTCTCTCTGGTAAGATGTCTTTTCTAGTTTGATGAATGGAGTTCCTTAACATGTCACATTGTTCATCTATACTCTGTATTTTAGCTATTGCATTGTACCTATTTTTCACGGTCATTCTATATTGGTCTTGAATTTATTTATCTACTTTTAGAACCTCTTTATTAAGTCTCAAGTTCTTAACCATTATTTCCCTCTCTTTAATCTTACTTGATCACTATTACAGTCAGCACCAGGCATAGTGTTCACATTAATTAGCGTATTTCTAAATCTTTTATTAATAATTATGTAGTCAATTTGGTTGTGTATTTTCATATCAAGGCTTTTCCATGTGTATAGCCGTCTTTTATGGTGTTTAAACCATGTGTTTCCAATTATCATATCATTAATATTTTCCCATTCTATTAGTTTCTCTCTTCTTTCATTTCTTGTACCTAAACCATAATTCCACACTATATCCTGTATTTTTCCCTTTCCTATTTTTGCATTAAAATCTCCGAGTATTACTTTTATTTCTTGTGATCCAGTTTGAGCTATCACCATTTCTACTTCATCATAAAAGTGTTGTATTTCTTCATCACTACTGCTTGTTGTTTGTGCAAATACTTGTATAATATTTATATCTATTTGTTTGCTTTTGATTTTGACCATTATAACTCTATCTGAAATACACCAGCATCCATTAATTGATTTGGATGTTTTTTCATCAAATATTATTCCTACACCTTTTTCATGTGTGTCCCCTCCAGAATAAATTACTGTGTGTTTGTCGATTATAATTTTGCCAGATCCCTTCCATCTCATCTCACGTAAGCCTAGTATATTCATTTTCGTGTTTTCCATTTCTCTTAGAACATTGTTTAACTTTCCTCATTCAATGTCCTAACATTCAATGTTCCTACTCTAAATTTATTTATTTTAGTTATGATTTTGCCATCAGTAGCTGGATGACGGTCTGGTGTCACCTGTGGCTCATGACTGTCCCTACCGGACGAGGATGTCCTAAGACAGCCATTAACGACGTTCACTATTTCCGATATATGTTTTGCCATGAAGTCTTGGGAAGATAATGTGGTGGTTTCCCCTTGCCTTCCACATCCACATGGTGGTCTTTTACCTCTACCTTTACCTTTAACAGCCATTTCCGACTGTAAGGACAAGTGAGTGCCCTGCTCTGCTCAGCTGCAGAGTTGTCCACTTATTCCGGTGGATACTCGGTCCCCAGAGCTGTGTTAGCCACACCGTGGTGTGTTTCCATCCTCTACCACGGGGAGGTGCAGTTGGGATTTTCCCTTCCTAAGGTTATGGTCTCTGACCAAAACTTTCCAGTACTTTTAGAGAGCATTGGTGAAATTGTGCCCTATTTATTATTGACACTTGAACTATGTATTATTGTGTCCCGTTTTTTACTGTTGTTTCTCGCTCTTTACAATTGTCATGTCGACATTTTTGGTATTTTTATTTGGTCTATATATTACTGTCATTGTCTCCTATACAAGCCTTTCTATAAACCATTATGGTCTATTTATTACTGTCACTTTCTCCTATAGCTAGTGCACTTACATATCAACTAGCACCCTTACTGAAATATCAAAATATACCCATGTCCGCAAAACGATAGATAATAAACACCATATTCACACCAACCCTTTGCTACCAATCTCAAACTTCGACTTTGTCCAAGTCACACTTTCGGAAAATTAACACCTGCGAGATGAGATGCCTGAGGAGAGCTACCAACTTAACTATCCGAGACCGAGAAAGAAATGCTGTTATCAGACAGACATTGGAATCAACACCTTGTGCCACATTTATTGAAAGACAGAAGATCAAATGGTTTGGCCATGTCGTTAGAATGCAATACCATCAACTACCATCACTGGCCTTACATCAAAGATCATCTGTGACGAGAGCCAAGAGGACGTCCAAGAAGAAAATGGATTGACGACATCAAAGACATTGTACAATCACACGGAATGACACTATCCAGTGCCGCCCATCTGGCGCTGGAGCGCCATTTATTTCTCCCCACGCCGCTTGACGGCAGAAGTGGAAGAAGAAGATGATGATGATGATGATGATGATGATGATGATGATGATGATGATGATGATGATGATGATGACTTTCTCCTATCCGGCCGTTTCTGCACCATACAATTGTCTATTCGCTACTTTAAATTGTGGTGTCATTGACAAGTATCTCATGAACCACAATTTATGACCCAGTGACTTTTGTATGAGATGAATATGAGTTAACATGCGTGTGTTCGTGAAGTGACTTCGGTCTGTTAAAAGTTGTCACTTTCTTGAATGACATCATCATCATCATCATCATCATCACATCATCATCATCATCATATGCCATGCCGGTAAGCGTGAGCGGTCATGTTTCACCATCTCACATGATCACCAGAGTCGCGGATCAGCTCTGTGTTCTTGTCCCGATAATGCTATGTGCCCAAGCCATCCATATTTCCTCTGCCTGTCTCTTGTTCTTTTCCCCTTAATCTTGCCAGTGGTCAACAAGTTCTCCAGTTTATTTATTTTCATAACGTGCCGAAAAATAAATTTCACTGTCTACGTCTAATTTCTCTAATCAGTTTGCGGTTTTCATTCGCCTCTTGTAGAACTTGTCCATTGGTTTTTCTGTCTGTCCATGGTATTCTTGGCGTTGGAGAGCTGAGTGGTCTCGAGGTATGGTGTCCGCCTCGAAAGCTGGAGGTCCCGGGTTCAAGCCCCGATGAGGGCTGGGATTTTTTCACGTGGACTTCTAGTAATAAAATTTCCCCTGGTCTCTGGGTAGTGAGATCGGACGCCCGTGTGTATTGTTGCGCACGTAAAAAATCCCTTGGCAGTTGGAAATCGAAAAAGAGTAGCCTAACGGCGATGCCCGGGCAAAATTTCGAGTTAAAAATCTTCATAAAGTAATTCAGGATACTCGCCGGTGCAACGGAGTTCGTGCACTGAGCTGAGTTTCTCCAGACTCAGGTTTGAGTTAGGAGGAGAACGGAGCACTTATGGGTTAAACCCTTGTGCCGTGATGTTGTCAACATTACTGAGCGTAATCTTGCCAAGAAATCAACAATCAGATGAAAAATGCTGATGTTGACAGCGATGTCCTGTAAAGGATATGCGAACAAATAAAAAATACTTATATTATGTGTTATACTTATTGTACATTATACCTATTTGAAATTGTATATTATGAATTGTACATATTCTATATTATACATATTTAATTGTGCATAAAATATATTGTACCTATTGCATATTGTGCATTATATATTGTACCTATTGTGTATTGTCTATTATAAATTATACCTATTGTATATTTGAATATTTACATTAATATATACATTGTATATATATATATATATATATATATATATATATATATATATATATATATATATAGATATATATATATATATATATAGTTTATCCTTTCTGTTTGATATGTTATACCTGCTGTATATTATATATGTTTTGCATATCTTTACGGGACATCGCTCTCAACATCAGCATCTTTCAGCTGATTGTTGATTTCTTGGCAAGATTACGCTCAGTAGTTAGAAATTCCTTTCTGAGCGACCGGCTCCATACTCTCATAAGTCACTGGCGCGACTCGACCCGCTTCCAATTCTTGTGCGCTCACGTCAACCACGAGAGTATTCGGGGTTAAGGAGAAAGCTGATAACCTCTCGACCAGGGAGACCGGCATATTATATATAGTATACTATATATTATAAAACTGTCATTTACTGCATATAGTACCTTGCGGTGTCGGACAGAGGGGTCTTGAGCCTGTGGAATTAAGGCCGCCTGGCTAGTGCAGTCGCCGCGAACTGTGCAGGTTTCTTTTTCCCCGGACAGAAAAGACCACGCCTTACCGAGGATTTGAACCCGGGTCTGCCGAAGGAGAACCCGGTATTCTAGCCACTCGGCCAGCCGCTCCACTATATACTATAAAATCGTATATTTATATTATAAAATGTACCTGTTGTATATTATACACTATATATTAAACATATAATATATTGTATATTATGTAGTGCGCCTATTGCATATTGTATATTATATATCGTACTATTGTAATTATATATTGAACTATTGTATAATTTATATATTTTACCTATTGTATATTATATTAAGTCTTTTTTTTAAAAAAATTTTTTTTTTTTTTCAAAAATTTTTTTTGTTTTTATATTTTTTATTGTTTTTTTTCCTAGGAATTTAATTTTTTTAAATTTTAAAAATTTTTTTTTTGTAAATTTATTTATATATTTTACCTATTGTATATTATATATTGTACATATTTTATATTATTTATATTATTTTGTACAATTGTATTTATATATTGTACTATTGTATATTTTATATTTCCTATTGTATATTATATTGTAATATGTATTGCATATTGTTAAATTTTTATTGTACCATTGTATTTATATATTGTACATATTGTATATTATATATTTTATTGTACTATTGTATATTTATTGTACTTTTTTATATTTATATTTATATTAATTCTTAAATTTTATATATTATTGTAAATATTGTATATATATATTGTACCTATTCAATTTTAATTGTATATCATGTATTGTACATATTGTATATTATATATTGTACCTATTGTTTTGCTATATTGTATATTATATATTGTACATATTGTATATTATATATTGTACCTATTGTATATGCTATATTGTATATTATATATTGTGCTATTGTATATTATATATTGTAGATATTGTATATTATATATTGTACCTATTGTATATGCTATATTGTATATTATATATTGTACATATTGTATATTATATATTGTAACTATTGTATATTATATATTGTACATATTGTATATTATATATTGTACATATTGTATATTATATATTGTACCTATTGTATATTATATATCCCGCAGAAGTCGGATGTGTCGGCTTAACGGCGCAAGAACGCAGTACTGCTGTAAACAGGCACAACACCAATCACGTCCAAAAAAAAACTCCGGATGAACGCAGAAGAAGAAGTATATTATATATTGTACCTATTTTATATTATATATTGTACCTATTGTGTATTATATATTGTACCTATGTTATATTATATATTGTACCTATTGTATATTATATATTGTAGTAGCAAATATACAATGGTTAAGTAAGTAGGTAAGGAACCTACGTCTGGTCTAGCAAACCGGTGGGGAATTTACTTGATCCTAAAAATTCTGCTCAAGATTTATGGAGAAAATTGGAGGAAAGGTGCTAGTCATGGCGCTGGAACTCCAATTAACACCTCCCCACGACGACTAACGGCATAAGTGGAAGAAACAACAACAACAACCTATTGTATATTATATCTATTGTATATTGTATATTATTTATTACAACAGAGATTAAGAGCAGAATAGGGCAAGCAAAAGCCGCATTTCAGAAAATGTAGAGTATCTTATGCAATAAGTCATTATCACTGAATTTAAGAGAGTGCTGAAATGCTATGTAGAACCAGTTTTGCTGTATGGCAGTGAATATTGGTATGTAAATGAACGAATTAAGACGCAATTAGAATTAATAGAGATGTGGTTCCTGAGACAAATGTTGCGAATTCCTTGGACTGCCAGAGTAACTAACGACGACTACCTGAGACAGGCTAATGAAACTAGAACATTATATGCAACAATAAGACAGACAAAAAGCTTTCTTTGGTCATGTGATGAGAAGAGAGGCGTTGGAGAACATCAACAGGAAGAGAGGCAGAGGCAGACCAAGAGAAATGATGCTGGACGGACTGAGACGGTGGCATGGAGGAATATCATCAGCAGTGTTGATCCAGAACACCAGGGACAAAGATCTGTGGAGAGCCATGAACGCCTACGTCAGCTGGCAGGGCAGTTGATGATGATGATGATGATGATTTATGTTGTGCAACATTTATTGAAAGACAGAAGATCAAGTGGTTTGGCCATGTTGTTAGAATGCAACACCAACAACTACCATCACTGGCCTTACATCAAAGATCATCTGCGACGAGACCACGAGGACGTCCTAAGAAGAAAATGGATTGACCACATCAGAGACATTGTACAATCACGGAATGACACTATCCAGTGCCGCCCACCGGGCGCTTGGGCGCAACTTATTCCTTCCCACGACGCTTGACGGCAGAAATGAAAGATGATGATGATGATGATTGTGATGATGATGATGATGATGATGATGATGATGATGATGATGATGATGATGATGATGATGATGATGATGATGAATCCCAACT
Source organism: Cepaea nemoralis (assembly GCA_014155875.1). Classification (NCBI taxonomy): domain Eukaryota; kingdom Metazoa; phylum Mollusca; class Gastropoda; order Stylommatophora; family Helicidae; genus Cepaea; species Cepaea nemoralis. The sequence goes on from JACEFZ010026247.1 coordinate 13,852, forward strand.
ACAAACTATATCCCACTGAAGTTCACACAAAATTGTACCTAAACTATAAACTATATACCACTGAAGCGCACATAAATGTTTACCCCAACTATAAACTATATACCACTGAAGCGTATACAAATGTGTACCCCAACTATAAATTATACACTAATGAAGTCCACACAGCTGTGTACCCGAACTATAAACTATACACCACTGAAGTGCACATAAATGTGTAACCCAACTACAAACTATACACCACTGGAGTGCACACAAAAGTGCACACATCAGCCACCTAGTGACGGTCGGTCTATAATAATGTGGGTCTGGCAAGATATACATGACACGCCTGGGGTCGAGTAAAAGAGTCAGTTACTCACTTCTGACTATAATCAACCTCTGGACTGGGCAACAGAAATCAGGCGTGGACTGGCCATAGCACTACAAAAGTCCAACAGTATTAGAAACCTATGGTGCAACACCTGCGAATTAATGTACCATTGTTTAGAACATACGGTTTCAAGCGAGTCATGGACAGTTTCGGAATCACTGTGATCTAGTGCCTATTGCACTTTGCGGTATAAGACAGGGGTGTTTTGAGCCTGAGGAATTAAAGCCGCCTGGCTATTGCAGTCACCGCGACCTGTCCAGTTTAGGGTTTTCCCAAATCGTGCCGTTTGATCTTCCAATGTTAGAGAAACGTTGTTGCAATAGGTGGGCCAAGCTGCAGACAGATACCGACATTCTGCAAGATCTGAACAGGGAAGCAATCTAGTTCATGAACAGCGTTATGTCTTTGAGACTGAAATACTTTCATCATATTTATCGTCACAGTGACTTGAAGATAATGGTAATGGAAGGCACAGTCTCTAGAAGAAGTGGTGGGGATCGACTAACCCGACGGGGGACCTGGGGCATTGCAGTCATCTTAGACATGTTAGTAGTGTGACTCTTCGCTGGCTGTTGAACGAGGGGACGGAGCGCGTATGGGAATGTCCTGAGTGCAGTGATGTCAGTTCTTATCTAAACTCAATTCAACAACTCTACAAGTTAGAAAAATAGTTCTTGCTTGTTACATAGAATCGATTTTCACATACGGCTGAGAATCATGGACAATTAGTGCACAAGCGAAAAAATCTATAGAAGCCTTGAAGTTCTGATTTTATGGAAGATTGCTGAAAATTAATTGGACATCCAAAATGAGCAATCAGGACGTTTTAAGGGAAGCTGAGTCGCAAAGATAACATTATCGCAAACATCAGAAAGAGGCAGTCATTATTCTTTGGCCACGTTAAGAGAAGACAAAAACTAGGAACATGTTGTGACAATCGGAAAGATTTGCGAAAAGAGAGATAGAGGAAGACAGCGTGAGAAGATTCTTGACAGTCTTGTGTCATGGCAAGGAAGGGAGTCATACGAATTGATCCATGACGTCGAGATCGTAATTTGTGGAGAGGCGTGATCGCCCACGCCAGCTGGCAAGGCACCGGATGATGGTGATGAGATTTCATTTTACAGGACGTTGCAATCAACCACCGCGCTTGTTTACTGTTATGATTCACTAGACAATGATTACGTTAAGTAGTTTGCCATTCCTTTGTGAACCGCGGACTCTCGTGTTATCGAAATCAACGCAACGTTAACTGTTCCCAAATCGCATTCGGCTTTTGACAGGGAACTGGTAACAGATGGAGAGTCGTCTTCAACCTTACCCCCCAGCATGGTTTTTATAAGAGCGTTATATTTTTTAACGTGACGAAAATATTCCACATGCCTGTTAATTTTTTTTTTCCATCAACTCTCTTTTTATTCCCAGTTTTTCAATAACCTCTATTTGAGTGTGCATGTTTCTATTAAAAAACGACATATTCTTCAGTTTATCCACATCGCCAAGGCCCTCGAGTTATGAATATAAAGAAGAATATGTCGTATTTCATGGAAACATACTACTAATTCATTTAAGACAAATATTATTAATGCATTTATAACAATCATAGCTCTGACAGTAATCATACATACCTGGTTGCGTAGCTAGGGTCGAAATCTTCCAGACTAGAATTGGCACGATGTCTTTCCCACTCCCATCCAGTCTGTTGATAACTTAACGAAGTGTGAAAATCAAACCACGTATCTCAAACAAACGGAACAAATATATAACTGTGATAAACTTCCACGACCATGAAATGCTTGCTTCTCCCGTTGACTTTTCTCCTACAACTCCGTGGAGACTATATCCTCACGAACCCGGGTAATAATATTCTGGGTTTGTTTTCGTTATTCTAACCCCCACCGGCGACAATAATTAACATCAACTATGAGTCTGTCCCGGATTCGGTATGCAGTCGGTTTTATCGGCAACTGAATTCTCTGGCACTCGGCTCTCTACCATAACTTGTAACAGTTCCAGAGAAGGCGCGCGGCGAATTGTTATGGTAAGCAGCGACGGATGGGTCTCAGAATAGCAGGGAAGCACGGTTCTCTAGACAACCAATATGAGGAATGGTTCTTGAACTGAGTAGGTGGGGTTTGGATCCAGTGAATGACAGAAATCTACCCACACATTGTTCTCCGTGATAGAATTGTTGACTATTAATAGACTGAACCCGCCTCTCGATTCTGTTTGTTGTCGCGTTCAAAGTTTGCGATTTTCTAACAATGTCTGATATATTTAAAGTGGACGTTTATATTGATAAAGCACAGTTCATAAATAAACACACATGTAATGTTTGACGCTTATAAGTAGAGGGAGGAAGTAGAGACTAGAGGACGCACTAGGCAACATACACATGTAAAGTTATAGTTACCGATCCGGATTCGAACCTGTCACCTCCAAATAATGTCAGCGCCTCGCTGCAGGAACAAGTGTACTTCGACGTCCGACCAACTAGACATTAGCCAGGTCTATCATCCACATGAACCTACATCTATGGAATATGGACAGAATTCGTATCTAACCATTGAGATTTGTTTGTCTCAGAATGTGATATATTGATCAGTAAAACGTTGCCGAGGTGGCGCAGTGGCTTGCGCTGTTTCCTGTCGGCGCGGTGGTAGCGTGTTCAAATCCCCTTGGAGACGATGATAGTGTTTAATTAATCAGTGCTCCTTCGTCCACCGAATCTAAAATGGGTACCACAAATGTTATGTGAAGTCAAAGCAGCAGGTGGAATATTCCTCACTGTTTGCTTGCTTGTGTTCGTTGGCTTGAGCTCCAACGCGAATCCTGTATGTCGGATGAAGGACATCCTGTTGTCCAACATCAGTGTGATGTCATACAAGACCTGAGGTTTGCGTGAGTATCCTTTGTCCCATGTCTGGCTTATTGGTGTGCAGACTGGTGACTCTCCGACTTCGGAGGAATCGGCGATCCTACTGACTTTAGCCAGGACCCCGAAGGGATCTGTTGTCCAGGACGCTCGACGAGGACGCGTCAATAAGTCTTGGCCAGTATATAACCCGGCCCTGGTGCCTTGGAAACACCTCTGTGTCCCGAATATTCCTCACGTCACTGATCGAATAGCCGATGCAGCGCAGCTGTTTGGCGTTCGCCTGCCTCGCCAGGGCGATTTCAATTATTATTTTTTTGTTTTTTAATTGATGGGTCAGAATTCTACCCAGCCTTAAAAGGATACATGGAAATTTCGTGAAAATAAAGCATGATACCGTTGGGTTGCCCGGATGTCCACACACTCACATGAAGAAATATTTTATCTCTGTCTTTGGCAGTTATTTCTGACAGATGGAACCTGTGATTGTCTCGCTGTGGTCCAGGGATGTCCATCCATCCATCATGTGCCATACCGATAAGCGTGGGCGTCATGTTTTGTCATCTCACTCGATCACCAGAGTCGATGATCAGCTCCGTGTTTATGTCTCGACCATGCCGACCCCGGATGTCATATCGCCAGATCTGACTAACACCTGACTAACAATGTTCGACACTAACAGAAAGCAGGTAGTACCGTCTACTGTCATACGGTTGTTCAGTCATATCTGACTTACAGCTGACTAGGATGACAATTTCATAAGCTTTCCGTTGTTATGGTAAAGATGACACAACTGCCTCACTTTATATGTTCAGGTATGGGTATGAAATATTGGCATTTCCTAAATCAGCGGAAGTACATATGGTGTCTGTCTGTAAGTGGTACAAATTCATTGGACGAAAAAGTAGAATAGACAAAACTGTCCAACAAAATCTCAGAATTGAAGAAAACAGGTTTTTAAGCCAAATAAAATTGAGGAAAATGAAATATTGTGGAAAATGTGAAAAGACATGAATGTCTGGAAAATATCATAATGGATGGAAGTGTGACGGGGAAGGGGAACAATGAAGACCAGATTGTAGACGGATTCAAGATGTGGGAGATGATTTATAAATGACAGCGACACGAGCCGGACGTCTAGCCTAGGATAGAGGGCCATTTGGACAGTGCAAGCTATTGGTTTATGATGATAATTGTTGTGGTGATGATGATTATAATGATGGTAATGGTACTGACGATGTTATTGATGATGATGGTAGTGGTAGTGATGATGATGATGTTAGTGGTAGTAATATTGATAATTGTGATGATGATAGTGGAAGTGATGATGATGATGATGATGATGATGATGATGATGATGATGATGATGATGATGATGATGATGGTGGTGGTGGTGATGGTGGTGATGGTGGTGATGGTGGTGATGGTGGTGGTGATGATGGTGGTGGTGGTGGTGGTGGTGGTGGTGATGGTGGTGGTGGTGGTGGTGGTGGTGATGGTGGTGGTGATGGTGGTGGTGGTGGTGGTGGTGGTGGTGATGGTGGTGATGATGGTGGTGGTGATGATGGTGGTGGTGGTGGTGATGGTGGTGATGGTGGTGGTGGTGGTGGTGATGGTGGTGATGATGGTGGTGGTGGTGGTGATGGTGGTGATGGTGGTGGTGGTAGTAATGATGATGATGATGATGATGATGATGATGGTGGTGGTGGTGGTGGTGGTGATGGTGGTGATGGTGGTGGTGGTAGTAATGATGGTGGTGATGGTGGTGGTGATGGTGATGGTGATGGTGGTGGTGGTGGTGCTTGTGGTGGTGATGGTGGTGGTGGTGATGATGGTGGTGATGGTGGTGGTGGTGATGGTGGTGATGGTGGTGGTGGTGGTGGTGATGGTGGTGATGGTGGTGATGGTGGTGGTGATGGTGGTGATGGTGGTGGTGATGGTGGTGATGGTGGTGGTGATGGTGGTGATGGTGGTGGTGATGATGGTGGTGATGGTGGTGATGGTGGTGGTGATGGTGGTGATGGTGGTGGTGATGATGGTGATGGTGGTGGTGATGGTGATGATGGTGATGGTGGTGGTGATGGTGATGATGTTGATGGTGCTGATGGTGCTGATGGTGGTGTTGATGGTGATGTTGATGGTGGTGATGGTGGTGGTGATGGTGGTGATGGTGGTGGTGATGGTGGTGGTGATGGTGGTGATGGTGGTGGTGATGGTGGTGATGGTGGTGGTGATGATGGTGGTGATGGTGGTGATGGTGGTGGTGATCGTGGTGGTGGTGGTGGTGGTGGTGGTGGTGATGGTGGTGATGGTGGTGGTGATGGTGGTGATGGTGGTGGTGATGGTGGTGATGGTGGTGGTGATGGTGGTGATGGTGGTGGTGATGGTGTTGGTGATGGTGGTGGTGGTGATGGTGGTGATTATGGTGGTGGTGATGGTGGTGGTGATGGTGGTGATGGTGGTGATGGTGGTGGTGGTGGTAATGATGGTGGTGGTGGTGGTGGTGATGGTGGTGATGGTAATGGTTGTGGTGGTGGCGATGAAGGTAGTTGTGGTGATGATGATGATGGAGGTGGTGGTAGTGGTGATGATGATGATGATGACGATGATGATGATAATGATGCAATGTTCTAGAAATAATTATGTGTTCTTGTCCGCACATAAAAAAGTAACCATCTTGTCCTGATATTGGTGGCTGTCTGACTGATTTAATAATTCTTGTCTTCTGATAGTATGTGACAATCTCATCAGGTTATTCTTTTGTTGCTCTTTCCTCGGCTAGTTGATCAGCTCTCTCGTTTCCGGGCACTCCACAGTGACATGGTATCCCTTGTATGGTGACCTTACGCTGGCATTATTCTGCGCCTCAGAACAGGACACAATAGATTACGCAACCACATGTATACAAAATTCAAGATTTGTGAAATCAGCCATGTGCACATGTGGATTAAGCAGAGCACATACTCCAAGACTGTCCAAAATATAACATATCTAGGCAAACCTTCTGGCCTAGAGAGATAACAGTGGAAGATAAACTCTATGGGCCGCTGAGTGAACTTGACAAAACAGTGACGTTTATATAAGAGACAAGGAGTCAGCATGGTTGAATGGATAAGAACGCATGTTCTTAAACATCCGGTGTGCTGATGCCGAGGTAAAGGGTTCAACCATTACACCGGACAGTTGAACTAAAATGTTGACTTCTTGCCCTTGACTTGGGGACGTAAATTACAAATACCTCTCAAGTCGGAGTGGGTTCGCCTGATGGCGAGGGACACTGGTAATAGGGAACTCTAATCCAACGCAAAATTCAGTCCAGCGCTACTAGAAGTAGTGTGTATGGACTACGCTTGAGTTCAAACCGAGCGAGCGCCAGAAAAAACAAACATGACAAGAGACAGCTTTACAGATATAGACAATACATCGCAAACTAACGAAAGTAGAAGAAGAGGGTAAAACACAAGCTCAGTTAGACCAGCACAATTAGCGAACGGCGAGAGGTAGTAACCCAACCCTTGTTAGCCCAAACAATATATTTCAAGTTAACGAAAGAAGAAGATTGTGTGTCTGTAAAAATCCCATTCTTGAGCTGAGAAGTGAAATGATCAGGAATGAGTAAATCCACAACTTTCCACGTATTCTAAAGAGTGGATCACAAACTGTGAAAACTTGAAACAGGTTTCTGAGAGGTAAACACACAAGTTGAGTTGAGTTGAGTTGAGTTAAGAACCGACATCACTGCACTCGGGACATTCCCATACGTGCTCCGTCCCCTCGTTCAACAGCCAGCGAAGCGTCATACTATTAATCGTTCCCACCGCTATCTGATTAAAAGTTCTCCTGGTCTTCCCTCTCAGTTTTGAGATTCTTCCAGAACCCCTGCCGACCTCCCGTAATCTCATTCTTTCCACATATGGGTTCTCAATCTGTTCCTCCGTCTTCTCCACCTGGTCCACAAGCGTACGACCACCTCCCCCTTGTTCATAGGCAAAATTCCACCAAGAGGTGCATTCATTGCTAGCCTATCAGCCTGTTCATTCCCCGCACCCCCGCATGGCCAGGCCAAACTATCCATACAATTCTCCCAATCTGTGACCTCTGAAGCGACGAGAGCATTCCACACGAAACATTCCTTTCTCCACCATACTAAGCATATTCTTTGAATCCGTAATGAATACAACGTGTGTTGCAGTAGTCTCCTCTAGCCACCGCAATGCCGCTGTTACTGCCTCCACCTCCATTCTCATGCTGGAGGTCGTAGTCTCATATGCCAGACTCTCCTTTTTCAAGACTCGTCCATTTACCTTTGCAATAAAGCCCCAGCTACTACGTCTGTTTCTCACCACTGACCCATGGGTGTAGATGACTATGTC
>JACEFZ010026248.1:0-29542 GCA_014155875.1 Cepaea nemoralis
AACCCCGGGGTTAAAAATTTAAAAACCTAAAATGGGGGTAAGGGGTTGGGGGGTTTGTTTTTTTCCAAAAAGAAAGGGTAGGGGTTTTCTCTCCGCATTGGTAACTTACGGGGTATGTGAGCCTGGTCGCTCAGAAAAGCAATGGAAAACTACTGAGCGTAATCTTGCCTAGTACATCAACAGTATCTGAAAAATGTTGGTGTTGACTGCAACGTCCTGTAAGGGATATGTAACAACAACACACACTAACAAACAGATTGAACTATGCCATGACTAATGCCAGACAACAGCAAATGTTGCAACACATCTGCAACATGATGGCTACAATGCAGTGCATGCAACAATGTGCCACACAGGGCAGTGCTCCACAATCTCAGCTAGGATGGCTGTATCCCAACAGTCTTAGACATGTTGCTGTACCAGAGTCTGCCTGGACTTCCAACTGGGGGTGTCTACAGATACATTATGGACTGGACATGTTCACAGATCCATCATTGGCTGGAGAATGGCAATCATGGACTAGGGGTATGCCTACATGGACGAGGGTATGCCTATATGGATGGAGGGTATGCCTACATGGATAGATTGTATGCTTACATGGATGAGGGATGCGTACACGGATGGGGGTATGTCTACATGGATGGGGGAATGCCTACTTGGACGGGGGGATGCCTACATGGACTGGGGGTATGCCTACATGGACAGAGGTATGCCTACATGGATGGGGATATGTCAATCATGGATGGGGCCATGCCAATCATGGACTGGGGGTATGCCTACATGGACAGGGGTATGCCTATATGGACAGCTGGTTGTGCTTCTGGTCAATTTGGACATTGTCCATCTGCGGCTGGACATTGAAGCATGAATGGGGTATGCCTACATAGACAGGGGTATGCCTACATGGAGTGGGTTGTGCCAATCTTGGACGGGGATATGCCAATGATGGACTGGGGTATGGCTACATGGATGGGGAGTACGCCTACATGGACAGGGGGTATGCCTGAATGGACAGGGATATGCCAATCATGAAGTGGGGTATGCCAATCATGGACTGGGGGTATGCAACTTTACAAGTCCACCTGCTAGCCCAGATCAACTTTACAAGTCCGACCGCTGAATCGACCCGCTAGCCCAGATCAACTTTACAAGTCCACCGCTGAATCGACCCGCTAGCCCAGATCAACTTTACAAGTCCACCGCTGAATTGACCTGCTAGCCCAGATCAATTTTACAAGTCCACCTCTGAGTTGACCTGCTAGCCCAGATCAACTTTACAAGTCCACCTCTGAGTTGACCTGCTAGCCCAGATCAATTTTGCAAAGTCCACCTCTGAGTTGAACTGCTAGCCCAGATCAACTTTACAAGTCCACCGCTGAATCGACCGGCTAGCCCAGATCAACTTTACAAGTCCACCTCTGAGTTGACCTGCTAGCCCAGATCAATTTTACAAGTCCACCGCTGAATCAACCCGCTAGCCCAGATCAACTTTACGATTCCACCTCTGAGTCGACCTGCTAGCCCAGATCAATGACATTCACCTCAACGAGGTTCTGAACCCATGCCCACCCAGCCAGCATCTAGACACTATGCTGCTGGGGCACTAGGACTGGGGATATGACCACTGTTGGCTGAGATCTTCCCATCGTGGAGTGGGGTAATCATGAACACCCATCAATACAAACTAACACCATTGATAATATTACAAGATTGAAGAAAAGAATGATGTTACGAGATTGAAGAAAAAAATTATGTAACAAGATTGAAGAAAAGAACGATGTAATGAGATTGAAGAAAATAATGATGTTACGAGATTGAAGAAAAGAATGATGTTACGAGAATGAAGAAAAGAATGATGTTATGAAATTGAAGAAAAGAATATGTTACGAGAATGAAGAAAAGAAATCATAAACTCAGACTCACCAAAAACTGTTGCTCCTTTTCTTCTTTTTCCTGTTGCTTTCTCATCTCTTCTAGTTCTTCTTTTTCTCGCTCTTCTCTTTTCTTTTTGTCCTACAAATGAACAAGAGTGATATGTCTGCATGGTAATAAATTTGCTTGATGAAATGGTTCAATAACTTGCAGTGTGACAGGCTGTTTGTTCAAAGTTTGCATTTCGTGTTGTATAGAAATGAGGAATATAACAGTTTATAATAATTATACTATACACATACAGAAGTATGACAAACCAACCATATAATACAGAGGCAGATATCAGATCTACCACGTAACATACAGAAGAAATACCAGACCTACCATGTAATATACAGGATCTACCACCTCCATAACAATCTCAACATTCTTCTCTGTCCATGACAATCTCAACATTCTTCTCTGTTAATGATAGTCTCAACATTCTTCTCAAATACCACATTTTCGTTGATCACACTTTTAAGGTTTTCATGTGAAGCCCCCTCACATATTCTGCCTCATGTTCTTTCTCCGCGCCCCCCACCCCATGACTTACCTTCTCCTGGTCAGCTCGCAAAGACTCCAGGTATGCCTCATCCTGTTGCCGGCCGCAGTGACTGGTTGAAGCTGCGCTCAGCTCTGAAATACACAACATAACTCATGTTCATCCGATAACATCATCTGTTGATTCGCTAATTGACTGGCTGGTCAATTCGTTGAGTGCTTGGTTAATTGAACAACTGGTTGACTGCTTGGTTGGTTAACTCATTAATTGGTTGATTGAGTGTGTGGTTAATTCACTAATTGGTTGGTTGACAACTCAGTTAATAAATTGATTGGTTGATCAATTGCTTGGTTGATTGATTGATTGATTGGTTAATTCACTGCTTGATTGATTGGTTAATTCATTGCTTGATTGATTGGTTAATTCACTGACTGGTTGGTTGATTGCTTCGTTAATTCACTAACTGGTTGATTGATTGTTTGGTTAATTCACTGACTGGTTGATTTATTGCATTCGAGGACCATCCTTATGTAACATGAAGGTATCCACTGGTGCTCCGCTCATTATTTGTAAGATCTTACAAGGAGGATCTCAGCTCAGTGAACAAGCTACATACATTATTACTATTATTATTATTTTATGAAATGCCGATTAGTATGGACAATAATGGTTCACCATCTGACATGATCACTAGCTTCCTCAAAGCACTCAACCCAATCATTCAAATACCAAGTGATCAATTCTTCTTCTTCTTCTTTTGGCAGGCAAAGAAACTCAGAGTAGTTTATGACATCTGAGTACCGACTATACCAGTGTGGGGAGTTATCAATTCTCATCACACAATTCTTTGATCCTAATAACAATTTAGGCCATGGCACATTTTTTAAACTTGATATAGGTGTGGATGCCTATGAGGCTTGTAGTTCTTGTGAGGAAAGAGCCGGTTCATTCGCGTCCTTTCCTTAAATAGGGACACCAGAATTGTATCTCAGCATCCGGGGCGGGGAATTCTTGTGGTGTGACAAGAAATAGGCTCCATCGCTTGGAGGCATCTTCACCTAGAAATGTTGTATTTTAGGCAGTCTTAGAGTTATGTGATCTGCTGTCTGCGGCACCAATCAACATGTGCACATGGTGTATTTGCCAATCATTAATTTTATATGTATGTGGTCGTGTAATATTTTGTGACCTGTTCTGAGGCGCAGAATAATGATTTGTTCTGATCTGTCCATAAGGTGGTAGTAACTGATCAATTAAAATTGCAATTGGTAAATTAACCCTTTAATTAATCAAATTCAAGTGGGTATCTAATAACTGGCCGGTCTCCCTAGCAAAGGGATTAAGGACGCTGTTCGTAGTCCCATATACTCACGTACGAAACACAGCTGTGCAAGATTCGGCAGCGGATCATGTCGCGTTGGTTTTTTACAGAAAGGTATGTAAGCCGGTCGTTTAGAAAGCAATGGCAAACTACTGAACATAAAACTTGCCAAGGTATCAACAGCAGCTGAAAAAATGCTGGTGTTGACTGCAATGTCCTGTAAATAGGGTATGCACACCAAAAAAATCTAATAACTGACTCAATAAACTAGTTAATTCAACTGATCTATCAAATAATTACAATTATCAATCAAATAATTACAATTATCAATCAAATAATTCAATCAATGAATCAATCAATCAGATAATTCAATCCATCAATTCAATAATTGTTCTGTGCCCGAAGTTTGTCTGTAACCCCTTCATAGCAGAGCCGATCTTTATATGGAACATGTTTGCTTGCTTGTGTTCGCTGGCTGTGATCTCCAGCGTGAAGTCCTGTATGTCGGATGAAGACATCCTGTTGTCCAACATCAGTGTGATGTCATACAGGACCTGAGATTTGCGTGAGTATCCGATTGTCCAATGTCTGACTTATTGGTGTGCAGACTGGTGGTTCCTCACCGTGCAATCAGATACTCTCCGACTTCGGAGGAGTATGGAACATGTGAAAAAGCACACCCTTGTGAATACACAGATCTCGATGAATACCTAATAGTATTACCAACACGGACATGACCAGGTACCTGTCTGCTCTAGCTGTTGCCAAAGAGGACTCATTTTCTACCATAATTTGCTCTAACCGCTCAATCAAGTCTTGAGAACCTGCAAGCAAACAACAGAATCTCTAGGTAATATGAGGTAATTGGAGACCATGAAAACTAAAGTAATCCATGTACATACCATTATCACACATTCAGAAGATGCTGAGGTCCATATATTCAGCGACCAAGCTATTAATATAGTCGATAACCTGCTGATCACAAAAACCATCATCATCATCTTCCACCTTTGCCATCAAGTGTCATGGGGAGGAGTAGTTGATGTTGCAGCGCCCGACGAATGGCACTGGATAGGGTGGTCACGAACACAAAAATGATAAACTTAAACTCTTGGATTTCAACAATATTTGTTTCTCCTAGATCCTTGGGTAACAGTTTATCAGTTCCACACCCTCTCGTTTCTTCAGGTGTCTAGTCTGGAGGAAACACTGGCAATGGTGATTCTTCAACAGTTCCACACCCTCTCGTTTCTTCAGGTGTCTAGTCTGGAGGAAACACTGGCAATGGTGATTCTTCAACAGTTCCACACCCTCTCGTTTCTTCAGGTGTTCTAGTCTGGAGGAAACACTGGCAATGGTGATTCTTCAACAGTTCCACACCCTCTCGTTTCTTCAGGTGTCTAGTCTGGAGGAAACACTGGCAATGGTGATTCTTCAACAGTTCCACACCCTCTCGTTTCTTCAGGTGTCTAGTCTGGAGGAAACACTGGCAATGGTCATTCTTCAACACTTTCTGTCTTCTGATATGTTAATGAACTTTACATGGCTCATATGATTATTATTTAAGTGTAACTCAGCTGTTTAAGCTGTTCACATACATCTTTCTCTATCTTCAACGAGAGTTGTCGGGTATGCAAACAATTCCATGACAAAGATGCCCTCACATGTTTAAGCTGTTCACATACATCTGTCTCTGTCTTCTTCATCGAGAGTTCTGGGGTATGCAATCAATTCCATGACAAATATGCCCTCACGTGTGGACACAGTCAGCATGGCTGAATGGATAAGAGCGCACTATCTTAAACTTCCAGTGTGCTGATGCCAAGTTAGCGGGTTCGACTCCTACACTGGTCAGTTAAAAATGGTAACTACTCATTCTTGACTTGGGGACGCAAATTACAAGTACCTCATAATCGGAGTGGGTTTGCCTGATGGCGAGGGAGGGACACTGGTAATAGGGAAAGCTAATCAACATGCAAACATCAATGCAGTGCACTAGAAGTGGAACCGATTACTTCGGTATCAGCACACTGGATGTTTAAGAACGTGTCTTCTTATCCCTTCGGCCATGCAGACCTGCACAACATACTTATGACTAGTGAGGAAACACACTTCCTGGGAGAAGTGGCAATGATCGACCACCATGAAAGTGGACACTGGACAATAATGCCCTGGACAGAAGCTATACAAGGTAGGAAAGCTGGTGAAAGATGGAGTCTGTCCGACAGGCTGTGATGGGAGTGCAAGATTCCACGAAGAACCTTACACATGATGATGATAGCGAGCACGAAGGTAACACGGTGACAACGAGACAGCAGACACACACCTGTGACATGGCCCTCTATCCTGGCGACCACGCTCATCTTGTTCTCTCGTAAAACAATCACAGCCAGGAATGGGTAGGCATGTTCTCGCAGTGCCTGCGACACTGAAATAATTCACAATTTACAAGATTAAGTCAGCGACTATAGGGTATGAATTCATGACAATCACAATCAAATTAGCAACCACAGGATATGAATTCAGGATAGTCACGATTATATCAGCAGTCACAGGATCTCAATTCATGATATCCATGATTATATCAACAAGCACAGGATATGAATACATGATTATATCAGCATCCACAGGATATGAATTCATGATATTGATGATTATATCAACAATTACACAATATGAATTTATGATATTCACGATTACATCAGCAACCACAAGATATAAATTCATGTTTACATCAGCAACTATAGGATATGAATTCATGATTACATCAGCAACCACAGGGTATGAATTCATGACATTCACAATCAAGTCAAATCTATAACAAATAAATTCACATTTGTTAACAACAACCATAGCAAATGAATTTGTGATTGTCAAGGTTTAAACAATCATGATTTTCAAGTTGAAACCTTGATTTTCAAGTTGACACCATGATTTTCAAGTTGAAACCTTGATTGTCAAGTTGAAACCTTGATTTTCGTGGTGAAACCTCAATTTTCACGTTGAAACCTTGATTTTCGTGGTGAAACCTTCATTTTCGTGGTGAAACCTCAATTTTCAAGTAGCAACCTTGATCTTCAAGTTCAAACACTTGGAGGCAATCTGGGTGGTATATGGTGCTGGTCCTATATTTACATGCACCGATCAATGCGTGAGGAGGTCAATACAACACAGGCTGCATTTACTTCCAAGGATATTGATTGGTACCTGCCTCGAAGTGCCTACACCGGCAACCGTCGAGGTATCGACTCAACTCGTAATAATGCAAAACAGCAACGAAGGACGAGGAATTAATTTGCGTCCTTACCTTGAATACAATGATAATCAACGGCACAAGTCAAGATCTCAAAGCGCTACCAGAAGTTTATTCCGTGGCAGACATGTGAACATTAAACTCACGTAGACCTGTAGGTTGACCCCTATAGACAGGGTCTGGCGCCCTACTTTACTGATCCACCGATGAGTGTTTCAGTCTACTGCGCTCTGCTTGACGCCCTGATCCACTGATTCCATTTAAGCTGTAATTCCACTCTAGGTTTTTCCGCCCGGTTACTTCACTGCAGTATTATCATCAACAGATCCCTCTCCTGACTCATAGCTGTCTCACGCTCATATCATCGCGTCCAGAGGTCACCTCACACAGATCCTTAGAAAAAACACGTCCTTGTTCTACAGCACAATCACAGCGTCCCCTGTTGCTGTCCACTGACGTTGTCCCCATTCTCCTTGGATTCATTTGTTTACGTCCACTTTCGTGTCCGAGTGGGAAATTCCCATTTTCCAATTTATACTTTTCGTGGTGGGTCCGTGCCGCCGTATGGCAGTACCCAAGTTAGAATGGGTCAACCTGGGTGCGGAACTTATAAAAACCCGCCTGGGTGTCGATCACGTCACCCACTGTGTGCCAACTTGTCTATATAAAATATGGGGTTACCACCATATACCAAATAAAAGTCAAGGAGTGTGAACCGGTGCTTGACTTGTACCCGATGGTGATTATGTTAAACATGGAAGAAGTAAATACTGGATACAGACCCTGGACCTTCAAGATAAAGCTGTAATACTGTGAAATGATATGAATGATGAAGATCACAGAATCCATACTTAACCCAAGCAGCAGCGAACGAAAGAAGAAAAGGAGGAAAAACCCAAGAAGTAACAGAATGTGCAGTTATAGCCTGAATGTTTCAATGTGCAGCAAGAATAATCTGTTGACTAACTAACTAGCTAGCAATAGTATGAAATATGAATGATCAAGATGACATACTGCACACTTAGCCCAAGCAACAACAGTATGAAAAGATGTGAATGATCAACACCGCAGGCAACATACTTACCCCTATAGCCTTCTGGACTACTTGTGTTGCAAGCCCAAAACAACATGTTGGAATTAATAAAATTCACAAACGGCTCACTGCATAAAATGTCCCTGCAATAGAAGACACCATGTTTACAGTGGACAAACTACAACATGTGAAAAGGTTTAACAAGTTAGGTTCCGACTGCACTATTCTGTACACATTCTCATATTTAGTCAAATCTGCATCTTCGTGGCTCTCTTTCTAGGAAAGTGGGACACACCTGGTTATGTAACTCAGTGATAGGGTGTTTGACTCCAGCATGTTTAAGCGTGCAATTCACTTCCTCTAGAGTTTCTTTCCAAGACAACAGGCTCTGTCTACTCATAAGCAGGTTTTCTTTCCCAACTTTACCACGACGGTAGCCCCATAGCCTACCCTCTGATATTTCCAACCATCGTGGGGTTTGTTCGTGTGCACAATTTGCACACGGGACCTCCTGTTTATCACCCTTAGCTGAGAAAGCTAGGAATCTGATCTTAATACCCAAGAGATCAAGTGGTCGTGTGGCATTATCAGGCACTAATGTTCTTGTAAATGTGTCCAGTGCCTAGCTGAGGTTTGAACTCAGTTCCCCCCAAGCCCGTGGTGGACACCCCAGCTCTCAGCCATACCAAAAATACTGGACGAATGAAGAAGTATCCAATTTAAAAGGTACAATGACCCCAAATGAGTCAAAGTTGGCAGCAGCAAGGGCAGACAGGTACCTGGTCATGTACATGTTGATAACACTAGTATGTATTCATAAATATCTGTATATACAAGGGTGTGATCTTTACATATTTCATATAAAAACCAGCTCTGTGGTCAAGAGGTTACGAATGCAATCCGTAACCCCGCGATTTGAAAGCAGATCATCCTTGTGTTGGTTTCCATAAAATGGAAAGCAATGGCAAACTACTGAACTCCTTGCCCAGGAATCACAAACAGCCAAATATTGCTGAAGTTGACTGCTACGTCCTGTAAAGAATATCCAACTAACTTTTTTAATTGACCCCAGAGCCTTACAGGTCAGAAAACAATATGTGCTCGTGTGCTTCTATGTGTAGAGCCATACAGGTCAGAAAACAATATGTGCTCGTGTGCTTCTATGTGTAGAGCCATACAGGTCAGAAAACAATATGTGCTCGTGTGCTTCTATGTGGTAGAGATACCCCGAAAGACAGAGGCAGACAGGGAGACAGCTACACAGAGGCCGAGATGTTCAAACAAATGATGTGAAAGGCCTACGTGCAGAACTGTTCTGTGTCCTGGTGTTCGTCACTGTGGAGGTAGACCAGCAGAAACCTCAGCTCCCTCTTGGCATCATTCAGTGCCTGCAGAGAGATTTGTTATTACAGTATCAACAATTGTTTTATTGTTTAAACGATACATCACTCAGTTTTCAACGTCTGCGCATTTATTAGGGCAATCAGTATGAAGGCAGATGTTGAAGTCGTCTGATCATGTCCCTTCACTGTCTGGAATATTTAGTATAGAATGGCTTGCCTCGCTTCAGAGGTCACAGACTGTGAGAATTGTAGGGATTTTCTGCCACGGTCAAGAGGGAGAATGAACAGCCTGATAGGCTGGCAGGGAATGCATCTTTCGGTGGTAGTTTATCTATGGACAAGGCAGAACTGGTTGGCAGCCTGTGGGACCAGGTGGAGAAAGTGGTGGAACAGACTGAGCACAGTTAAGGGGAGAGAATGATATGGTGGGGGATCGGCAGGGGCTCTGAATTAAATCTCACAGCTGAGAGGGTAAGACCAGGATAACTTTCAAATCAGATGGCAGTTGGAACCATTAGCAGTATGACTCTTCGCTGGCTGTTGAACGAGGGGAAGGAGCGTATGTGGGAATGTCCTGGGTGCAGTGATGCCATTTCTTAAATCAACTCAACTAGTGAGGAACATGACTCATCTATTAATTTTCTTGGAGTGCCATCGTTTGACTCGTGCTCCAAAGGTTGTGGGTTTGATTCCGGGCCGCGCCCTTCGGTTTACGAGTTAAATGTTTCTGAGACTCCTGTGGGTCATTGCTAAAAGCTACGGAGTTCGTGCTTTGTGCGACGCTTTCCACGCTGCGGAAAGAGACCGAGCCATATGGGATAAAACCCGGTGCAATGAAGTCGACCCTGTCGACTTTTTTTTCTTTTTGAACATGATTTTGTAGCAGACACTGAACTAATATAAGACATTCTTAACAGTCGCATGGTTGTCAAATCAGACCAGTAAAACTGATAGGGAAAAAGCAAGAGAACAACAAACAAACAAACTGTATTTTCAAAGGGTTAAGAATTCGGCATACATGCCCATCTATCATTCTGCCCTTCTATCACTCCCTTTCACACATTATTTCACTCATATATCACTTATAAGGCTAACCTAGAACAACAACAACATCAAATTACATATTATAAAGACATGGGAAATGTGCAACAATCAATACAACATGACTCACTAATATTAATTATTGATGTGGCAATTGTTACTTACTATGGGAGACATACTGTACTACCAACAGGAGACTGACTGTTATACTTAGGTAAATAGATAGTCTGACCAAACTGGCACATTTTGGATAAGAATACAGGTAAGATCAGAGATCACATGAGATGCAGAACCACGATCACCCACACTTTTCGACATGGCACGTAATGATGATGATTACATTCATGGTGAGAGATGTTGGCATCTGGCTGACTGACCTGGCTGTAAGTGCCCTGGTAGAAGACTGGGTGTCTCTGACCGAACTTGGTCTCGAATGTCGAAATAAAGTTTGTCACATCCCGCACAGGATCTGTCACAACTGAGGAAATAACAACATCAATTATGCAACCGGATAGACACAAAATAACTACTAATATATGGGTTATCAAAATAGAAAACCACGTACAGAACAAAATACTCATAATTGGAAGCAAAATTGTAATATAATGTAAGTACACGTAAAACATGAATAAATTCAGGTCAACATGGATGAATGGATAAGAGTGGTTGCTCTTAACTGATGTCAGGGTAGCGGGTTCAACCCCTACACTGGTCAGCTGGACTAAAATGTTTTCTTCTCATCTATGACATGGAGACATAAATTACAAGTACCTCAGAAGTCGGAGTGGGTCCGTCTGATGGCGAGGGACGCTGGTAATAGGGAAAGGTAATCCACACGCACAAATCAGCCCAGTGTACTCCCTAGTAGTGGCAACTACTAGACATAGTAGCAGGTGTATGGACTACGCTGGGGTTCAAAGTGAGCTCATGCAAAACAAAATGAGCAAATCATTATCATCTTCACATAGGGAGGACAACTCTCGATCTGTTGCCCCGACTCGTGCACTTTCCCGACCTGGGTGTCTGTAATGTCCTGTGTTCATCTTCGTGTAGATCAGGCCATGAATCACGTTCTACGCACCACATATTTTCATTCGTGTTCTGTCTAAACCACTGCAACATTTCATGTAACGGCAGTTTTGTTTTCAAGACACGACACCAATGATGAGCCAGTTTTGCCGACTATGCAGCACAAATTCTGTTAGTATGTTAAACAGGTCTAAAATGAGTATGCTTATTTTACACTGTGGCCAACTGGACAATGCAAATGTCTGCTACCATGTTATACATACCTAACATCATAAATGTATGTTTATTTTACACTGTGGCCAACTGGACAATGCAAATGTCTGCTACCATGTTATACATACCTAACATCATAAATGTATGTTTATTTTACACTGTGGCCAACTGGACAATGCAAATGTCTGCTACCATGTTATATATACCTAACATCATAAATGTATGTTTATTTTACACTGTGGCCAACTGGACAATGCAAATGTCTGCTACCATGCTATACATACCTAACATCATAAATGTATGTTTATTTTACACTGTGGCCAACTGGACAATGCAAATGTCTGCTACCATGTTATACATACCTAACATCATAAATGTATGTTTATTTTACACTGTGGCCAACTGGACAATGCAAATGTCTGCTACCATGTTATATATACCTAACATCATAAATGTATGTTTATTTTATACCGTAGCCAACTTGGCAATGCAAATGTCTACTACTAAGTTATATATACCTTACATCATAAATGTATGTTTATTTTACACGGCAGCCAACTTGACAATGCAAATGCCTGCTATGTTACATATACCTTAACATCATAAATGTATGTTTATTTTATGCTGTAGCCAAATTGGCAATGCAAATGCCTGCTATGTTATATATATACCTTACATAATGAATGTATGTTTTGTTTTTACACTGTGGCCAAATTGGCAACGCAAATGTCTGCTACTATGTTACATATGCCCAACTTAATAAATGCACGCTTATTTCTAGGTCACAATAAAAACATAAGACAAAGTCACACCAACATGACTTACATCGTCTGGGGTCTGGTCGGAAGAAATTGACTGAGGAAGAATCAACAACAAAATTAAGTCACAAAATGTTACAGGAATGTTAGAATCATGCTACCAGTTGTCTCCTCAATGACGATGATAATAATAAAGATAGCAAATTTGCTGACGATAACACATGATAATAATAATTATGACAATTAATGAAAACAAATGGAAAACATGAAGCAAGTTAA
The DNA here is from genome assembly GCA_014155875.1 of Cepaea nemoralis. Classification (NCBI taxonomy): domain Eukaryota; kingdom Metazoa; phylum Mollusca; class Gastropoda; order Stylommatophora; family Helicidae; genus Cepaea; species Cepaea nemoralis. The sequence goes on from JACEFZ010026248.1 coordinate 12,687, forward strand.
TATTACACAAGTACAATTATAACACTTTTTATATTGTAATTATAACCTTCGGTTGTGTATGTGTAAGTTTTTCTATTATTAGCCAAGCTTCTCGGTCATATGTGTTTTTATTCTGACTGCAGTCATGCTTGAAGCCTGTACTGCATCCCAGAACCCCAGTCTAATCTCCTGAGGCAATTTCCCTTAGATTACTGACACACAGACCAGGACATGTGATTACTGGGTAATATTTCTCTTAGATTACTGACACACAGACCAGGACATGTGATTACTGGGTAATATTTCTCTTAGATTACTGAAACACAGACCAGGACGTGTGATTACTGGGTAATATTTCTCTTAGATTACTGAAACACAGACCAGGATGTGTGATTACTGGGTAATATTTCTCTTAGATTACTGAAACACAGACCAGGACGTGTGATTACTGGGTAATATTTCTCTTAGATTACTGAAACACAGAACAGGACGTGTGATTACTGGGTAATATTTCTCTTAGATTACTGAAACACAGACCAGGACATGTGATTACTGGGTAATATTTCTCTTAGATTACTGAAACACAGACCAGGACGTGTGATTACTGGGTAATATTTCTCTTAGATTACTGAAACACAGACCAGGACATGTGATTACTGGGTAATATTTCTCTTAGATTACTGAAACACAGACCAGGACGTGTGATTACTGGGTAATATTTCTCTTAGATTACTGAAACACAGACCAGGGCGTGTGATTACTGGGTAATATTTCTCTTAGATTACTGAAACACAGACCAGGACGTGTGATTACTGGGTAATATTTCTCTTAGATTACTGAAACACAGACCAGGACGTGTGATTACTGGGTAATATTTCTCTTAGATTACTGGAAACACAGACCAGGACGTGTGATTACTGGGTAATATTTCTCTTAGATTACTGAAACACAGACCAGGACGTGTGATTACTGGGTAATATTTCTCTTAGATTACTGAAACACAGACCAGGACGTGTGATTACTGGGGTCCTCATTATCATCAGGTGCCATCTCTTCCCTGAAGATTGGCTGTAAATAGTCTTAAACCTTCTGTCCTGCATCTTTACGGTGGACTCATATATGCTTCTTCCAGTCTTGATGTTTTCCACGACAGGTTAACATTGTCTCTCTCTTACAGGATTCCACTGCACCATTCCCTTCAGCACATCCTTTACCAAATAGCTGTGTCTCTTTCTGTGGCCAAGGTAGCTTAATTCTCTGACCCCAGTATGTCATTCAGTAATGTTTTCTTCAACTTCAGTTTTTATTAAACTTCTTTGCTTGCTTTCTTCCACTGCCATGGTATGTGTTCTATTCTTCTATATACCACATTACGAGATCTTCAAATTTACCACCACCATTGTTTATTAACTATCTATGTTTCCACACCACACAATAATGTGAAGCAAATGTAATACTTGATCACTCTCAGTTTTAATTTGTTACACAACTGTTTACAGCAGCTGTTTAATATTGATGATCTTAACTTCAATTTTTGAATTCAAAGTGTTTTAAAATCAGAAAAGAAAAAAAGCAGGAACGCAAGTACACACTTATGAATCCATCCATCCATTATGTGCCATGCCAGTAAGCGTGGGCAGTCATGACTTACCATTTCACTCGATCACCAGAGTTGTGGATCAGCTCCATGTTCCTGTCTCGACCATGCTATGTGGCCAAGCCATCCAGGTGTTTACTTCTCAGTCTTCCCCTTGGTCTTTTCCCTTCGATCTTGCCAGTTGTCACCAAGTTCTCTAATTCATTTCCCATAATATGCCCAAAAAATGTTGACTATCTACATCTAATTTCTCTAATCAATTTACGATTTTTATTTGTTTCTTGTAGTACTTGGTCATTGGTTTTTCTGTCTGTCCATGGTTTTCTTTGCATTCTCCTCAGAAACCAAATTCCACAGCCATCAGATGTTTTTCAGTTTGACGGCTCATCGTCCAAGCTTCACTTCCATACAAAAGTACAGGCTCTATGTAGCACTTCAACACTCTTTTTCTTGTTTCAATTGACATCTTTTTATTGATCAGTATGTTTTTCATCTTGCTAAAGGCTACTTTCACTATGGTGATTCTAGTTCTAATCTCTTCAAGGCATCTCCCATGAGGTGTTATGACTGTTCTAAGATAATTGTACCGATTCACTTGTTGAAGAATATTCCCACTTACGAATACAGTCTACAGTTTGGTATAAATGTTGATGAACTTACATAATGCTCGGACAATACTGAAAAATGTTGACCATACAAATCGTATAGGCATGGAGACTAGATAGTACGTCCATGCGAAAAGGCCTTGAGGTCGTCTGCCAGGGAACAGTATAACCCTGCAGAAGCAAACGGAACAATTTTCAATTAAGTGTTCAGGATAACATTTATGATAACAGCCTCCTACAGTTGTATCTGGCGTGGATTATTAACTGAAGGAGTCTATTATGTACATTTACAGTCAAACATAAATAATACAATAATATATCATATTTACTACTGTTATCATTATCCATAGTATTGGTGGAAGACCAAGTGTTCATAGCAGAAGATGAGGAGAGCCTTCAGAACCATCTATATCAAGGCACTGACAAGACAGAGACAATGTTGATTGGCAGATAGTCAGAAGCCCTGTAAATAAAATAAACTCAGAAAAAACACAAACCAGCTAAATTAAATATCTAGTGTCGATCTTTACTTTAGATGGGGCATGGGTAGAGAAATCAACATGAGTTGAGCAAAGGTAAATCAGATACTGGAAATACTAAAGAGGTTGAATAAGAAGTGATGTTATGAGACGGCGAGATCAACACCTTGTACCACATATACTGAAAGGCAGGAGATCAAATGGTTTGGCCATCTTGTTAGAATGCAACATTATCAACTAACAGCACTGGCCCTATATCAAAGAAGTTCTGCTATGAGAGCAAGAGGAAGCCCGAGTATAAAATGGATTGACAACATCAAAGACATTGTACAGTCACATGGAATGACACTATCCAGTGCCGCCCATCGGGCGCTAAAGTGCCAACTATTCTACCTCACAATGCTTGACGGAAACAGAGGAAGAGGTTAGTGATGGCTATCTGGTTATGATACATCACTGTCTGGTTATGTGAGGTCACTGGTTATGAGAGGTCACTGTGGTTAAGTAAGGTCACTGTCTGGTTATGTGAGGTCACTATCTGGTTATGTGAGGTCACTGTCTGGTTATGTGAGGTCACTATCTGGTTATGTGAGGTCACTGTCTGGTTATGTGAGGTCACTGTCTGGTTATGTGAGGTCACTGTCTGGTTATGAAAGGTCACTGTCTGGTTATGTGAGGTCACTGTCTGGTTATGATACATCACTGCCTGGTTATGTGAGGTCACTGGTTATGAGAGGTCACTGTGGTTAAGTAAGGTCACTGTCTGGTTATGTGAGGTCACTATCTGGTTATGTGAGGTCACTATCTGGTTATGTGAGGTCACTGTCTGGTTATGTGAGGTCACTATCTGGTTATGTGAGGTCACTGTCTGGTTATGTGAGGTCACTGTCTGGTTATGTGAAGTCACTGTCTGGTTATGTGAGGTCACTATCTGGTTATGAAAGGTCACTTTCTGGTTATGTGAGGTCACTGTCTGGTTATGAAAGGTCACTGTCTGGTTATGAAAGGTCACTGTCTGGTAATGAAAGGTCACTGTCTGGTATTAAGGTCACTGTCTGGTTATGAAAGGTCACTGTCTGGTTATGAAAGGTCACTGTTTGGTTATGAAAGGTCACCATGGTTATGAGTTCACTGTCTGGCTAAAGAGGCCACTATCTGAGTTACAAGAGATCAGTCGTGTGGTATGAGCACTGAAAGAACAATAATGGTGCTCACCTCTGGTTTGCTGGCTGAAGATTAACTATGGGTGCCCTATCCTCCTGAGGAGACTGTCGATGGAAAACAGTAGGAGCCCCTCTTGCTCGTTGAATGTATCTTGCACTGCTGCCTCGATGTTCCATCGTGAGCCTGGAGAATCTCCAGACATTTTGAATCTGGTCAATCCCAGTCAAATCCTGTGTGATTGTTTCACAGAACATTCCATCAGTTATCTTCGCTGTGTTTTCTCACAAATAAAGTTATTTACTGTATCACTGTCACTTCCCTGTACACCAACACACTGTCTTTCTATCACATATTCATTCATTCATGCATATTATTAATTTACCCCTCTAACATACCAATTCACTACAGCAAACACCGCTCAAATACATATTCACTCAATCATTTTCTCACCAACTTATTCACTGAATCATCCCTAACAAACCCATCCACTCAATGTCTCAGACAGTCAATTTGTCTCTTTCTCTCTGAAAATATATCTAAAAAAAAGTATTAAAGTCTTAAAAGTCGAGAGGAGCGACTTCATTGCACCGAGGTTATCCCATATAGTTCGGTCTCTTTCCGCAGGGCGGCCTGCCAAAAATGTCACACAAATCACAAACTCTGTAGCTCCAGCAACAACCACCAGGATTCTCTGATAAAAATGCACCCGTGGACTGAAAGACGTAGCCCGAAATCGAACCCACAACCTTCGGAGCGTATGGCAGACAGCTTGACCACTTCGCCATGGTAGTATGTGGATGAAGTTGGGAAAGAGGCTAGGACTGCCTCCTGATCATCTTGCTTACTTCAAGATTCCTCAGATAGTAGTGCCGAAAAATACTGAGGAAGATGTTAGCATCCCTCAGCTGCAGTTCACAACCGCTTCATAGCTGAGTAGATATCTCTCACCCACCCATTCTTTCATTAAAACTCACTGTCCTACATATTTTTTGTATTTAGTATCTTCTGCTTCTTTATTCCTCTTTCGATGGTAGTGCCGTCACACCAAGTTATACACCTCAAAGGTCAGTGTCCGACTCCGGCATGTATTTGTGTTAGATCTGCTTCCTCTAGATTCCATCCAAGGTAACAGGATATATCTACCCGTGCTAGGCCCGAGGCTGAATGGCCATGGTAACACAGAGCAAATATGTCTATGTAGTACATATATAGTACCAGGTGTACTATATGTATTTAGCACATAAAAGTACTACGTGTACTATATGTATTTAGCATATAATTCAGGAATTGGCTCCCGTATCTCAGGAGCCTGCTGGGCTGGTCACATGACTTGCATGCCAGATCACATGCTTCTTAAACAAATTTGTTATGGAGAGCTGCGCTATGGTAAACGCTCCAAAGGTGGCCAGAGGAAACACTGCTGCCAAAGGCCGAAATTCATGGCACACATAAGGGTGTAGTCACTTGTGAAGCAAACAGGACTGCAAGAGCTGTAAAAAAAAAGGCTGGACAAAAAAAACACAAAGAACATTTCGAGCCAAAATACCCCTGGCCAGCCATTTTTAAAATTCACGGCTCCAAACTTTCAATGGTTATCATCATTCTTGATGGACAAAAACCAAATGTTTTTTGCAAATATGGGCTATGAAAACAATTGAAAATGCAGGTGTCAGGTCAAAATTTCAAGATGCCATGGCAACCACACTCCCTGGATTTGTTTACCCCTGAATGTAATTAGCAATTAGTTCAAATTGTTACCGCTGAATGCTGGGCGGTGCTCACCGAACCTGACACCCCACATGGTGCCAACAGCTTCGGGTGGAGGAACGCAAGGCTTGTATCCTTATCCTGGTGCAAGGGAATACATCCTGAAGACTAAATGACATGGCAGGGCAAACTAGGCCCTAAGCCTTGGTCTAGGATCAAAGATCCATCAGGTGGACAGTTAGAGCATTGCTTTGCTGATCCAGCAGCTTCTGCAGTTTGTCATGTTCCTATTGGTGTTACCTTTCCTCTGGAGTAAACTAGGCAGGCTGAGAAAGGGATCATGCTTAATAGGCAACACAAGGTCTGTTCAATTTAGCCCTGACAGGTACTTGTGATGGCAATACATATTCATAAATTAGTCAAGCTTAATAAATTAGTGAGGCTGAAATATATGCATGGCTTTCTATGTGAATTCCTCAGATAACCACTTATTTATAATGTGTTAATGTTCTGTTATAATTTTCCTTTATTATTTTTATATATGTGGTTATATGTGCTGTTCCTGATTAAGGTTTTTTGTAACCAAAATATTTGATATGTGTGGTGTAGTTTTTGCTGAATTTGTCTTTGGAGTGTTTATACATATTTTTTAAAATATTTTTGTTCAAACATTAATGGACTGTATATCACTTTTCACCTATAATGTATATATATTTTTGAACACACTAACATAATGGGGAGCCTCAGTAACAAGGTATTGTTCACCTACCAGCCCAGTAGTCATATGTTCAAAACCTCATGGAGGCATGATGCTGATCACGTACGACATTGAGTGCCGATTGTCTGCAAATATATGAGGCTAGCACCATATGCCTTACATACTAATAGAATGTGCATCGCTATTCACCTGACCCGGTATCTTTGTCAGTTACGGTATGAGGTTAATCAGTGGGGATTTATTGCTTCTCTGCAGAATGCTAATACTTTCAGTAAGGCAGATTTCATCGCGCAAAGGTGTTGACAGACTTCACAGAGAAGAATAATGATACTGAACTTGATTATGAAGTACGCATCAGTGTTGTGTTATTTGCAGAGGAAAAATATATATACTGTGTAAACCATATATTTACTGGGCTGATTTCTTTAATATGCTCAGACTATAGGTAAAATATGTAATATGTTATCAACGACAAACATAGACACAATAGACTTGATTATGTACTACAGAAAGAGAGCATACCCTTCTTGTCTCTATATGCATTAATTTAGGGGAAAGATTTTTCTCAGACATCTGTGAATAGTACTGAGCATTATTCCCAGATGCGGCTGGTCACGTGACGTTTACTACCGCCGTCGATTGGCTTCAGAAGACTCTATTATTCTCTCTTCTTGTCTGTCTTTTTTGCAAGTTCTTTTTCTATTTGGCAAATAAAATTCACATTAAACAATGACATCTATTGGATCCATCGATTCCGACACTCGATCACTCTGTCGCTGTCTGGAGGCTGTGGCTCCCCCCCCCCCCACACCTTCCACAGATCCATAGAGCACACTTTATTCACAAAGCTTCCAGTTTCTCAGTTCTATATTTTAATTCATAATGTCTAATACTTTTTATTAAAAATTTTATTTAAAAATTTAAAAAAAAAAAAAAAAAAAGCCTCCCGGCGGGGGATCAAACCCTCCGGTCTCCCGCATGACAGGCGGAGATACTTACAACTATACTACAGAGGGCACGATAACAGTCCCATAAAAATTAATAATATAGTCAAACTTAATGTACGTCACGTGACCAGTCACATGAACAACCGCATCTGTTTCGTTAATTTAGAGCTGGAGAGATAGCAGTGAAGTGTATATTACTGTTGTGTATGTATCATTCTGTGGCTAAGGGCTAGCGATCACATTTCACAATTCTGCATATTGGGTTCAAAATCAAATGCAGGATATCAGGAAGCAGGCCCCCTGCGTTAATTTTTTTAATGGTGTGGAGACTGAACGTCGGCCGTTCAGAATCAGAAAAGAAAACCAATGGCAAACTCTTGTACATGTTCTAGAACATCACACATATTCAAACAAATGCTGGCATAAATGGCGACGTGCTGTAAAGGACACGAACTATCTAACGCATCATACGATATCACACAATATAAGAAAGCCATACATTTAGGCCACAAAATGTACAGAACCCGGCGTACTACATGAAACAGAACACTGGTCATGTTGGCTCAACCACTCCATCAGCTGAAGTATAAATAAACAACCTATTACCGATGCCTGACTTTAGGACCCGGTTAGCGAGCTGTAGTGTAAAATAAAAGTATGTGACAAGTCACTGCAAGATTTGGGGGGATTTATCTAATGATCTGGAGTGTAAAATCGTTGGTACTGCACCTGGAACTGGAGAAGTTTGTCTGTTTGTTCCGCGGACAGGTCTTGCTCGTTATCCATTTCTGCATCGTCTGCAACATCCGGCCGGCCACTATAAAACTGTCACCGCCTGGCCAGGTCGGTTGACGAAACAAATAAGATTACTGCGCGTTTAGAATAAAGTTGATTTATGTGGTTGTTTCGGGATTTGAGATTTAAATATTGAGCACAACCCACTACTAGCAACGCTGATCCTATTCTGGTATGAACCTAAGGCCCATCCACGTCAATGTGTCGATTTTTAGGGGGAAAAAATGTTTTTGAAATATGTCTGTAGCTGCAATGTTGTCTCTTGTATGAATCTAATAGTCTTTTTTAGTTCACTCAGCGGCCCATAGAGTTTATCTTCCACTGTTCTCTCTCTCTCTCTCTCTCTCTCTCTCTCTCTCTCTCTCTCTCTCTCTCTGGAGCTTTACTCAAGTGAGACCAAACTAGCGGATGATGCCCTTAACGCCATAGAGGCTGTACCAACTCTTGACCACCTGGACACACTTCCCACCATAACAGAAGTTAAGTGTGCTATAAATGAACTTTGGTGGAACTGCGGTAAAGCTGTGAAAGTTTAAACAATATATAATGACACAAAGTAGTGCAGCTTTACATAACAGAGTTAAGACACATACAGAACGTTGCGGCGGTTAGCCTTCATCAGCAAACAAACACATTCACAAACACAACATACAGTCAAGGAGAACTCCTGTGACTACATTAGAAGGTGATGACAGGGCGAGAGGAACAAATGCATGGAAAAATGGAAGCAATGAAGAGAAAATGAGAATTGACAAAATGTTAATTGAAAAGAATGTTAGTCGAAGAAAATGTTTAATAGAAAAACTGTTTATAGAGAAAAAAAAAACTGTATACTCACCTCACGTACGGACCTGTGAGTGTCTACGGAAAACTTGGGTGTATTAGTATAAATAACGGTGCTGGATGTTACGGTACAGTGAGCACATAGAAAGAAGGAGGCGGGGTAGGAGGCGTGTAAAATTGACCACGACCCCATTGTGTTGTTGGTCTGGGTGGACTGGTGTGCAGGAACACGTGTACTTACATAGACACACTTCAACAGACAAAATGCTAGTGTGTGTGGACATGCAAGAAGAGAGAGAGGGAGAGAGAGAGAGAGAGAGAGAGAGAGAGAGAGAGAGAGGGGAGAGCGAGAGAGAGAGACAGACAGAGAGAGACCGAGAGAGACAGAGAGAGGAAAAGTGCCTGCGACCTACCACATGGGGTATATAATAACCTACGAAATAGTCAGTATGGTTGCTAGTCATACAACGCGCTTCAGGAGCCCCTCGCCCAGTCCTAGAGTTGTTGGGGTTGTGTAAGTTCCAACCACTGGCAATGCACGTGAAGAAGGTATGCACAGAGACGCCAGATGTAAGAGGAGAGAGAGAGGGAGAGAGAGAGTGAGAGAGAGAGGAGCGCGAAAGGGGGGAGAGAGGGGGAGAGAGAGGGAGAAAGGGAGAGAGAAGGGGGAGAGGAAGAGAGAGAGGGAGAGAGAGGGAGAGAGAGAGGGAAGAGAGAGGGAGAGAGAGAGGGATGGAGAGAGGGGGGAAGGAGAGAGAGAGTGAGGGAGGGTGAGAGCGAGAGAGGGGGAGGGCAAGAGAGAGAGATCAAGGGAGGGAGAGAGAGCGCGAGAGGGAGTGAGAGAGAGAGAGAGCGAGAGAGAGGGAGTGAGAGAGGAGGAGAGAGAGCGAGAGAGGGGAGAGCGAGAGAGAGAGGGAGAGAGCAAGAGGGTGAAAGAGAGAGAGGGAGAGAGAGAGAAAGAGAGAGAGAGAGAGAGAGAAAGGGAGAGAGAGAGAGGAAAAGTGCCTGTGATATACCACATGAGGCGTGTGGGGCGCGTCGGTCCACGTGCACGACGCTTCCCTCGCACTGTATCCTATGAAATAGTCAGTATGGTTGATTATTGCACAGTACACTCCAGGAGCCAGTGTTTGAGTTGCTGGGGCTGTGTGAGATATAACCACTGGTAATACAAGTCAAGTGGGTGCGCACAGAGAAGCAAGATGCAAGGAGAGAGAGAGAGAGAAAGAGAGAGAGAGAGAAACTCTCTCTCTCTCTCTTCCATCTCACTTCTCTGTGCCTACATATTCCAACCACATTGCCGGTGGTCTGATTTCAACACAACCACTGGGTGATTTAATCCTCAAATACGTTTATAACAATCAACCTTACTGCCTCTATTCCAATAGGGGACAGTATGAGGGAAGCCTCGTATTTGTAGACTGACCGACCCCGCATAACATCAGGGGCGTGTCGTAGGCACTTCTCCAATTTCTCTCTCTCTCTCTCTCTCTCCTCTCTCTCTCTCTCTCTCTCTCGTCTCTCTCTCTCTCTCTCTCTCTCATCTCTCTCTCATCTCTCTCTCTCTCTTCCATCTTGCTTCTTTGTGCCTACATGCCCCAACTATATTGCAGGTGGTCTGATTTAACACAACCACTGAGTGATTTGACCCTCAAATACGTTGTATAACAATCAACCTTACTTGCCTCTATTCCATAGGGGGACAGTATGAGGGAAGCCTCGTATTTGTAGACTGACCGACCCCCGCATACATCAGGGCGTGTCGTAGGCACTTCTCCAATTCTCTCTCTCTCTCTCTCTCTCTCTCTTCTCCTCTCTCTCTCTCCTCTCTCTCTCTCTCTCTCTCTCTCTCTTCCATTTTTTCTTCTCTGTTTTTTCCCACATATTCCAACTATTTGCCAGGATCAGAATTTAAAAATACCACTGGATGAATTTGATCCTAAAAAACGTTGTATAAAAATCAACCTTACTGCCCCGAATTCATAGGGAAGTAAGTTAAGCCTCGTATTTTGTAGACCGACCGACCCCGCAAAATCAGGGGGGTGTCGTGGGACTTTTCCTCTCTCTCTCTCTCTCTCTCTCTCCTCTCTCTCCCTCTCTCTTCCCCTCTCTCCTCTTTTCTCTCCATCAGGCTTCTCTGCACCCACATATTCCAACTATACTGCCGGTGGTCTGATTTTAACACAACCACTGGGGAAATTTTATCCTCAATTTTGTGGGATAGCAATTTAAACCTTTCTGCCTCTATTCATAGAGCACAGTAGGATTAAACCCCGCATTTGTAGACCTACCCCCTCCGCATTCCTGATTGCGGTATATCGCATGCAGTTTTCCTCTCTCTCTCTCTCCTTTATCTCCTCTTTTCCACTCCCTCTCTCTCTCTCCTCTCTCTCTCTCTCTCTCTTACATCTTGCTTCTCTTTTGCCTACCCTTCCCTTGTATTACCATGGTTGGATCTCACACAGACCCATCAAACTCGTACACTGGACGAGTGGCTCCTGAAGTGTGGCTTTGTAACATCAACCACACTGACTATTTCATAGGGGACAGTACAGGGAACGTCGTACTGTAACTGAAATACGCCCCCCATGCCTTTTGGTATATCCAGGCCTTTTCCTCTCTCTCTCTCTCTCTTTCTCTCTCTCTCTCTCTCTCTCTCCCTTTCTCTTGCTTTCTCTTGCCCAAACCCCTTTTACTTGTATTACGAGTGGGTTATATCTCACACAGCCCTACAACTCAAAAACGGGCGGAGGCTCCTGAAGTGTACTGTGCAAAAATCACCATACCCGACTATTTCATAGGAAAAGTACGAGGGGAAAAGTCGTACACGTGACCGACGCGCCCCACACGCCTCATGTGGATTTTCACAGGCACTTTTCCTCTCTCTCTCTCCCTTTCTCTCTCTCTCTCTCTCTCTCTTCCCTCCTCTCTTTCCCCTCTCCCCCTCTCTCCCTCTCTCTCGCTCTCCCCTCTCTCGCTCTCTCTCCTCCTCTCTCACTACCCTCTCTCTCGCTCTCTCTCTCCCTCCTCTCACTCCCTCTTGCGCTCTCTCTCCCTCTCTTGATCTCTCTCTCTCTTCCCCTCCCCCTCTCTTGCTCTCACCCTCCCTCACTCTCTCTCTCCCTCTCTCTCCCCCCTCTCCCTCCCTTTTTCTCTCCCTCTCTCTCTTCCTCTCCCCCCTCCCCCTCCCTTTCTCTCTAACTCGCCCCTCTCCTTTTTCCCTCTCTCTCTCTCCTTCCCTCCCCCCTCTCGCTTCTCCCTCTCTCTCCCCTCTCTCCCCCCCCTCTCCCCCCTTTCGCGCTCTCTCTCTCACTCTCTCTCTCCCTCTCTCTCTCTCCTCTTACATCTGGCTTCTCTGTGCATACCTTCTTCACGTGCATTGCCAAGGTTGGAACTTACACAACCCAACAACTCTAGGACTGGGCGAGGGGCTCCTGAAGCGCGTTGTATGACTAACCATACTGACTATTTCGTAGGTTACTATAAACCCCTGTGGTAGGTCGCAGGCACTTTCCTCTCTCTTCTCTCTCTGTCTGTCCCTCTCTCCCTCTCCTCTCTCTCTCCTCTCTCTCTCTCTCTCTCTCCTCTCTCTCTTTTCTCTCCTCTCCCTCTCTTTCTCTCTCTCTCCTCCTTGCTCTTGCTTCTCTGTGCGCACCCACTCACTTGTATTAAACCCGTGGTTATATCTCACACACCCCGCAACTCAACACTGGCAGAGGCTCTGGAGTGTACTGTGCAATAATCAACCATACTGACTATTTCATAGGTATACAGTGCGAGGGAAGCGTCGTGCACGTGGACCGACCGCCCCCACCCTCATGTGGTATATCACAGGCACTTTCCTCTCTCTCTCTCCCTTCTCTCCTCCTCTCTCTCTCTTTCTCTCTCTCTCTCCCCCTCTTCTTTTACCCTCTCCTCTCTTCCCCCCCTCTCTCGCTCTCCCCTCTCTCCTCTCTCTCCTCCTCTCTCCCCCTCCTCTCTCTCGCTCTCTCTCTCACTCCCCCTCGCGCTCTCCCTCCCTCCCCTTTATCTCTCTCTCTTGCCCTCCCCCTCTCTCGCTCTCACCCTCCCTCACTCTCTCTCTCCTTCCCCCCTCTCTCCATCCCTCTCTCTCTCCCTCTCCTCCCTCTCTCTCTCCCTCTCTCTCCCTCTCTCTCTTCCTCTCCCCCTCTCTCTCCCTTTCTCCCTCTCTCTCCCCCTCTCCCCCCCTTTCGCGCTCTCTCTCTCTCCACTCTCTCTCCCTCTCTCTCTCCTCTTACATCTGGCGTCTCGGCATACTTCTTCACGTGCATTGCAGTGGTTGGAACTTACAAAACCCCCAACACTCTAGGACTGGCGAGGGGCTCCTGAAGCGCGTTGTATGACTAGCAACCATACTGACTATTTCGTAGGTTATTATATACCCCATGGGGTAGGTCGCAGGCACTTTTCCTCTCTCTGTCTCTCTCGTCTCTCTCGTCTGTCTCTCTCTCTCTCGCTCTCCTCTCTCTTCTCTCTCTCTCTCTCTCTCCCCCCTCTCTCTCTTCTTGCATGTCCACACACACTACATTTTGTCTGTTGAAGTGTGTCTATGTAAGTACACTTTTTCCTGCACACCAGTCCACCCAGACCACAACAAAAGGGGGTCGTGGTAAATTTTAAAACGCCTCCTACCCCCCTTCTTTCTATGTGCTCACTGTACCGTAACATCCAGCACCGTTATTTATACTAATACACCCAAGTTTTCCGTAGACACTCACAGGTCCGTACGTGAGGTGAGTATACAGTTGTTTTTTTTTCTCTATAAACAGTTTTTCTATTAACATTTTCTTCGACTAACATTCTTTTCAATTAACATTTTGTCAATTCTCATTTTCTCTTCATTGCTTCCATTTTTCCATGCATTTGTTCCTCTCGGCCCTGTCATCACACTTCTAATGTAGTCACAGGAGTTCTCCTTGACTGTATGTTGTGTTTGTGAATGTGTTTGTTTGCTGATGAAGGCTAACCGCCGCAACGTTCTGTATGTGTCTTAACTCTGTTATGTAAAGCTGCACTACTTTGTGTCATTATATATTGTATAAATGAACTTGCATCTGGCAAGGCTCCAGGTAAGGATGGGATTCCAATAGAGGTTATCAGGAGTGGGCAAGACACACTCACTGTACAGATCCACCAGCTAATAGAGCTATGCTGGCGAGAAGGACAAGTCCCACAGGATTTCAAAGATTCAAGCATCATAACACTGTACAAGAACAAGGGCGATCGGAGCGACTGTAACAATTATAGGGGTATCTCACTTCTGTGTATTGTTGGAAAAGTATTTGCCAGAATTGTTCTGCGCAGACTTCAAGTCCTAGGAGATCAAGTCCACCCCGAATCACAGTGTGGCTTTCGACAGAACCGGTCTACCATTGATATGATATTCTCATTGCGACAAATGCTAGAAACATGACGTGAACAGAATCAACCACTGTTTATTGCCTTCATCGACCTCACAAAGGCATTTGATTTGGTCAGTCGTGAGGGTCTGTTCAAGGCACTAAAGAAGATTGGCTGCCCACCAACTCTTCTGTCCATTGTGGAATCGTTCCACACAGACATGAATGGTATAATCAAGTTTGATGGTGCAACTTCTGAAGAATTTGAATCAAGAGTGGAGTTAAGCAAGGTTGTGTACTAGCTCCTACCCTCTTTGGAATATACTTTTCACTTCTACTGAAATATGCCTTTCGTGATCAGGATGGTGGTATATACATTCACTCACGCTCAGATGGCAATGCTCAGAGATTGAAGGCCAAGACCAAAGTTAGGAGGGTACTGATCAGAGAGTTGCTTTTTGCAGATGATGCTGCAGTTACGACCCACTCTGAGGAAGAGTGCAATGTCTACTATCTGCATTCTCCAATGCTTGTTCTGAATTTGGTTTAACAATTAGCAAAAAGAAGACACAGATTATGTCACAAGGTGCACATGGGGTATCATCAATCTTTATTGACGACGCCGAACTAGAGATGGTAGACCATTTTACATATCTAGGATCAGTGGTAAATAGCAAATTATCCCTAGATCAGGAAATCAACATCCGGATTGGTAAGGCAGCAACAACAATGAACAGGTTAAGAAAAAGAGTCTGGGAGAACAGGAAGCTTACTGCCAAAACAAAAGTCCTTGTCTATCAAGCCTGTGTCCTTAGTACTCTTCTTTATGGCAGTGAAACCTGGACAACTTACTCACACCAAGAGAAACACTTAAACAGCTTTCATATGCGGTGTCTGCGAAGAATTCTTGGTATTAAGTGGCAAGACAAAATCACTAAATACTGAAGTATTGGAAAGATCAGGTTGTGTGACGGTTTATTCCATGCTCAGTCTTCGTAGACTTAGATGGATAGGACATCTTAGGAGGATGGATGATGGTAGAATACCAAAGGACATCTTTTTTGGTGAATTACAGATGGGTAAGAGATCTCAGGGTCGGCCTCTACTACGATACAAAGATGTGTGTAAGCGGGACATGATTGATACAGGCATTGATAATGCACAGTGGGGACAAGTCGCCGCTGAACGTGTTGCATGGAGGGCAAACATCAGAAATGGAATACAGACAAAGGAGAAAATTATTGCAGATAAGTCACACACCGAGCGTGAGAGACGTAAGATGGTGCATGATGGTGGAAATGACCACGTGTTCAGATGCACCTATTGTGAACGGACATTTACAGCGCAAATTGGCCTTATCAGTCACATTTGCTACCGCTATAGGTAAAAGTTATTATGCCTTTTTAAAGCACAAACTATCGTCTGTCAAGAAGGCAAGGTGCCAAAGAAAAATGTTGTCTCTCTAGGCCAGAAGGTTTGCCTGGATATTTTGTAGTTTGGGCAGTCTTGGAGTATGTGCTCTGCTGTCTGCGACGCCAATCCACACGTACACATGGCTGTTTCACCAATCTTGAATTGTGTATGCATGTGGTTGCGTAATCTATTGTGGCCTGTTCTGATGCTCTGAATAATGACTTGTTCTGGTCTGTCCATAACGTGATAGTCGTCTTGAGTAGGTTTTGGTGGCCTTCTGACTGATTTGATCATTCTTTTCCTTCGGTGGTATGTAATGGGCACATCAGGCTGTTCTTCTTTTGATCCTTCCTTAGCCAATCGATCAGCTCTGTCGTTTCCGGGGACTCCACACGGTAATGGTATCCACTGTATGGTGACCTTATGCTGACTGCCTAGTTCAGAAAGTAGTGTCCTTAGTACTGGCAATTTCCCAGACAGGAGCGCCTCGAGTACTGATTTTGCATCAGTCAATAGCACCACAGGTTGTGTACCATGGCTGGAATTTAATAATTTCTCTGTTGCTATCTTGATTGCTTCAATTTAAGCTTCATAGTTATGGCAGTACTTTACTGTGGATACTCTAGCTATGTCCCTAGTATTATTTGGGTATTCTATGTACACTCCCGCTCCACCATTTCGAACAGAATTTTGTGCTGACCCATCTGTGTAGACTCGGATCCAGAAATCCTGTGGGTATTCTTCATCAAGGAAGTTGAAAGTGGTTTTTCTGTGCTGTACACTGTTCCTCTTTGTCAAATATTTCTCTCAATTTTGTCTGGATTTGTAGTGATAGTCTATGTTCATCTTTCCATGGAGTTCGCTCAGGAATAGTTGTCAGGGGGATACCAACTGTGAGCAGATCGGTGGTTTCTCTGAAGAGTCGTTTGGCCTGGTGGATAAAACTACTTCTTTTCAATCGCCCCATAGCTAAGTTTTCAAATCGGTTTTTCATAGGGTGGCCTGGCAAGCTGAGGAACTTTTCTGCTTGTATTAGTGTTTTCGTATCTCTGCGCTCTCTCAGTGCTTGTATCCTCCCCATTCTCTCCATTGCTCCTTTAGGGGTTGATCTCATCCCTCCTGTGGTGACTCTAAGAGCTTGATTTTGCACCTTGTCCAGCTCTTGTAGTGTGGTTTTTGATGCCGAACACCATGCAATTGACTCATTTTCCAGGTGTAGTCGTATGCTCTGTTGATAAACTTTGCTATGTATTTTCCCACTGGCTCCCCATGTGTTCGACTTAGCTTTCTCAGGATGGCTATTTTCCTT
>JACEFZ010026249.1:0-30820 GCA_014155875.1 Cepaea nemoralis
GTCTATTTTGAGTTTCTCCCTGTGCCCTCATCGTTAAGTTGTTTTATTAGCTTCCACAATTTCCTTGTGTCTTTTTCAAAGTTCAGAGACACCGTCGTCTCCTGCCAGCTTTTCCGTCTAGCCTGCAGCTTGGTCCTTTGAAATTTGGCTTTTGCGTGCTGGAATTTATTGTGGTGCTCTTGGCTGGGTGTGGCCTCTGCTTGCTTTCTATACACTTCCACATCGGTATGCAACTGTTCCAGTTCATTACTCCAGTAGGGTTTATATTGTTTACGGGCTGTCAAAGACTGAAGTATAGCGGTCTGAGGTCTGCCTCAAGATAGAAGACCACCGGGAAGAGTGGTCAACCTCAAGTAGATTAGAGGTAACACAGTGCCCCGATATGAGGGCAGGGTAGGTGATAGGAAGGGGGACTATTAATTAGTTCTCTCATGAATTAGTACTCTGGCCACGACAGAATCACGCTTACGTGATAGCCACGGAGAAGTGGAATTGCCACTCAACTAGAGTCGGCTGCTATAAGCGTGCTGAGTGTGACCGCACGCAAAAAGCCGAAGGACACACAAGGTCCTTCCGCGTGGTGTGTAGCCACGCGAGTAGTTTTAGTCAGACTGGGGACTGACTTCTTAGCGAGCGCACCGTTTAGTGTCGATAGGAGTTTTTTGTAGCCAAGTAGATAGAGATTAGCAATAGGGTTAGGAAACTAGTGATAGGCAATTCTGTGGCTTTGTGTGTGATTTGATAGCGACTGTTTTGTAAATGTAAAGAGCCAAAGGCAATCAAATGTATCATCCATTTCCTCTCACACGCCTTGCAAGTTCTTTGTGTGGTGCGAGAGAAGTAATCCTGTGATGCCTGCAACTTCAGTTGCTGACAGGCTAGGAATAATGTGGTGTCAGAAATGAGGCTTGAACGAATGTTCAAGCCGCTACACTCATCCACGGCTCTAGACTAAGGTTATTAGTAGTGAATTACAGGGTTTAATTTGTGTCAGTGACGATGACGTGTGCAGACTAGAACAAGTTGCGAGCTGAGCTGTGCCTATCGTGACGAAATAATGTTTATTTGTGTTTATTGAAATATTATGTATTTAAATCATGTTTCTGCAAAGTTGTAAGTATTGATATTATGATTTTCCTTTATTTAATTATTTAATTATTTATTTGTTTATGAATAATATTCAAATATGATTCATGGCGGAGCGATACACATGCCGGCGACATTATCGATTTTTGCAAGCTAAAAATAGCGCTGCGCCTCTGACGTATTGCGATTGACAAGCAGTCGTTTTACGCCACCGGCATTCAGCATCTGATTGTTTACAAATCGCCAAGCTGCAGCCCGCCTGAATCTGTGCTTTATATTAACTATTATTTGTTTATTTAAGTTAGTGAATGAATATATTTATTTATTTAAACATTATTATTACATTTATATTTATTTTAAAGCAGTTATTGAATTTTTTTTCGTACTTTTTCTATTTGTTTACCGTCGCGATGGCACTACTTTTGACTATGCAAATTAAACTTGGTCTGCACAACACTTCCATAGATTAAACTAGAATAGGAACAGAAGGCATAATAAGTAGAATGAAGACAGGACATTGACATTTAATATTAATTAAACTACATTAGATATGTCCGGGTGCATGTCATTGTGATTGTACCTAATTGTCAAGAATTATATGTCGTTTGCAAGTTATTAATTGTTGCTGCTCTATAAACCAGGTTGAACAACAACTGGTTAGATAAATAACTGGTGTGTATAGCGACGTGCCAAACGAGGAGATCTGAGTTGCCAAACGAGTGTTCCTGATTCTCTGAAACAATAAGATGAGTATACTCAACATATTTGGCATGCAATGTAATTAATAATGCATCTCTTTTTCAGCGTGTGATGCATTAGCATATTTTTGTGCTCTGTATTTCAGGATAAAATTTTCCAGGTTATAAACTAAGAGTACAACTTGTAGTGCTCAGAGGTTAAGAAACATAACTTATCTAACATAAATAAGACAGACGAATATAAATAAGTGAGTAGATATTTGAGTGCCTATCAAATCGATCTAATCTCCCAACAACATGGCAACTTTAGCTGATTTCATAGAAGCAGGCAAGACATTAAATTACACAGGAAAGGAGCTAGAACAATATGCTGATCGAAAATTTAAGGAAACTAAGGATGCTGAGAGAGATGAACGGGAACGAAAAGAAAATATGGAGAGAGATGAACGGGCACGACAAAGAGAGCAAAATAAGGAGATTAAGCTAAAACAGTTAGAACAAGATAAGGAAAATAAACAGAAGGAAATAGAAATTAAACAAAGGGAATTAGATCTAAAGCAAAAGCAACTAGATCAGGAGAAAGAATTAAAGCAAAAGCAATTAGATCAGGAGAAAGAACTAAAGCAAAAAGAGATAGATGAAACAACAAGAGTTAAGGAAAAACAAATACAAGTAGAATCAGAGACACAGTTAAAGATGAAAGGTATGGATGTAGACTCACACGTAGAGATCTCTGCTACTAAACTAAAAAGTCAACAAGAAGAAAATAAGTTCAATAAATACAAAAATATTATTAGACCATTCTGTAAGGAAGATTCCATATCAGCCTGGACAGAAAATGTCGAGTATCAGTTTAAATACCACAAAGTTCCAATAGAAATGTGGGCTATGATTTATATTAAGAACCTGAGTGGTGAGCCCCTTAAAGTGATAGAATCAATACCAACTGATCTTAGATCTAACTATCAGTACATCCATGATAGGATAATGCAACACTTTTTACTTGATGCCCCTGAGTATCAGGTTCAGTTCTCAAACTTAAAACCAAAACCTAGTGAGACTTTTATTGATTACGTCTCAAATGTCCAAAGTGTACTAAATAGGTGGCTTAATGCAGCTAACATAGGAAAAGACTTTGACAGACTTAAAAATTTAATAGCCATGGATAAAGTTATATCCACTATACCATCTCCTTTTGCTAAATTCCTGCAGCAGTCAGACATTGAGACCTTAGAACAATTTGAAAAGAAAGGCTCTGCATATTTTTCCTCAAACAGAGATAATTTTAAGACTTCAAATAGCGACTCTGAAATAGTTTCTTTTGTAAAGGACCAACCTAAAAACTATCAGGGTAATAGAAAACAGTTTCATAGAGTCGACAAGAAAGATAAGAAAGTGTCAAAATGTTTCTACTGTCAACTTTTGCATGACACTTATTCTATGTGTGATAAATCGTCTAACTATCCGGCACATCTTGAAAATGTCATTAAGAAGCAACAAAACAAGAGAACTGCATACAGGCGTGCAGTCAGATGCTTCTTCTGTTCCAGCTACGGCCATTATTCAAATAAGTGCCTGGGCCGCCAACGTATGAAAGCCAACAATGCTATTTTGATTGATACATCTTCTGATAGTGGTAGTGATACTGAGTGTGAAGTTGAAAATGAATTACCTTTTAACCAATCTGAAGATGTGTGTTGTGTAAACGATATATTGAGCTTTGACAGTTGTGAGCGATGTCACCAATTTCATGCAGACGGAAAATTAGAATGTGGACATACAGTACCATTCTCAACTGAGAGTGTAAATGCAGCACTAGCCTCCAGAGGCAATTTGGTGTTCCACAATGCAATGGTCAACGACAGACCATGCCAATGTTTGCTGGACAGCGGCAGCACCCTTATTGGTCTTAGAAAGGAACTGGTAAATCCAAATGATTATACAGGCGACTCAGTCAAATGCCGAACCTTTTCGGGTAACATTGAAATTTACCCTTTGGCCAAAGCCAGTATTAACACTCCTTTCCATTCTGGTACCTTTACTTGTGCAATGCTTGACAACCCTTGTACTGATTTAATTTTGGGATGCTTACCCCAATTGAAACAATGCACTAGCGATGAAATAGCTGCATGGGAAAAATTAAATGCAGCTAATGCAACAACCAGAGCAGACACTATGAAACATCAAGACACACTACAAGATGAGAGACTACTGTTGCTATCACCATCTGGCACGGATGATACCACCAGACAAAAATTTATAGAAGAGCAGAAAGCTGATCCCAGTGTCTCTCCATATTTGAAATTATTGAAGGAAAAAGCCAAAGTGACAAAAAACGCATCATGGGTTTTTAGACGTAACAATGGTATTCTTACTAGATATTATACAACTGGTAACCATGAGATTCAGCAAACGGTGTTACCTGTACAACACCGCCAAACTGTGCTAAAGATTGCACATGAGTCACCGTTTGCTGGTCACCTTGCATACGACAAAACCAGGGCCAGAATTCAGGCTCATTTTTATTGGCCAGGTTTTTGTAATGATATAAAATTATTTTGTCGTTCTTGTAATGTCTGTCAACAACTAGTACGTAAGGGTAAACATCCTACAGCTGAAGTACAACCTTCTACACTGGCCTCTAGGCAATTTGAGAGTGTGGCGGTAGATATTGTTGAACCCCTGAATCAGGTGTCCAGCAAAGGAAATCGCTTCATCTTAACGATTGTCGACCTATGTTCAAGGTGGGTTGAGGCAGTAGCTTTGAAATACATCACCTCCAAAGACGTTGCCAATGTATTTCTACACTTGTTCTCACGATTCGGATTTCCACGTACCATCTTATCCGATCGTGGAACTCAATTCATATCGGCTGGGACGCAAGCCCTTACAAAGATGTTAGGGGTTAAACAGCATTTCACAACAGCGTACCATCCAGCCAGCAATGGGATAGTAGAGAAAATTAACGGAGACCTTAAACATATTCTGGCTAAGGTAACAGCAGAACACCCAGCTGATTGGGATACACTGTTACCAACAGTGCTGTTCGCCTATCGGGAGATTCCCCATTCAAGCACGGGTTTCTCACCGTTTGAATTAGTATACGGGGCTAACCCACGTGGACCCCTAACCATTTATCATCAGGTAATAACTAATTCCATTGATATTTCAAACCCAAAAACACCTTATGAAATGGTGACAGAAACACGAGATAAAATCATGACATCGTGTATCATAGCTAAGGCAGCTTTGGAGAGGAAGGGTCAAATCTACCGCCAATACGCAACAAAGGTGCGAGAACAATTGATCTTGAACCAGATCAAGACATACTTCTATTACTTCCAGACAAACGGAATTTATTATTGACCTCATGGCAAGGGCCATTCAAGGTGGTACGAAAAATTTCAGATGTTGACTATGAAATATCGATAAACGGACACTTAAAGATATTTCATGTCAACATGTTGAAACCTTACTTTTCACGACAAGACATAGAAGTAGAGACAGACGAACACATTGCACCCACACCTAGTGATCAGACGACAGACGTACACAACGCAACTACACTAGTTAGCGAGACTGGCAAATCCGACGAAGTGCATACACCTAGTGAGCTTACAGAATACGCACTTAGCACCACCACCATACTGAATCAGGTAGACGACGACGGAGTGGAACTACTTGTTCCAATTGTGGACAAGACTGCGACATTAGATAGCATACGGATAGCACAGGGACTAACAGACGTTCAACGACGACAATTATTAGAATTAGTGACGGAGTATAAAGACATATTTTCTGACATTCCAGGTAGGACTGACAGAATCGAACACTTCATTCTTCTTTCGGACTCTAAGCCTATCAAATGCAGGCCGTACTCTATCCCACTCAGCTATAGAGAAAGTCTAAATAAGGAAATTCTTAATTTAGAAGCTAGTGGGATCATTCAGAAATCTACATCTGAGTACTTCTTTCCAATCGTCCTAGTTAAGAAAAAAGACTCCACAATTCGTCTGTGTGTGGACTATAGAAAGCTCAACAACGTCACTAAGATCGACGCAGAACCAATTCCTTCCTGCGAAGATCTTATTCTTGACATGTCCACCTCCAAAATCTTTTCTAAATTAGATCTTACTAAGGGATATTGGCAGGTCCCTATGCAGACTCAATCCATTCATCTTACTGCTTTTTCAACACCTTTAGGACTTTACGAGTGGCGTTTTCTTCCTTTCGGACTTCGCAACGCTCCTGCCACTTTCGTACGCTTAACTAGAGATTTACTTCATGGAGTGACGAATACAGTGACGTATATAGATGATATATGTGTCCATACAGATGACTGGACAACACACTTACTGAAACTAAGACATGTCTTCGATAGGTTGCGACTCTTCGGTCTTACTGTCAAACCGAGCAAAGTCGAATTGGGCCTACAAGAAATTGATTTTTTGGGTCATGTCATTTCACAAGGTCAACTAAAAACTGAAATAGAATTATTACCAAAATTATGAACCTGACCATGCCTACAACATAGAAGCAGGTCAGAAGCCTTTTGGGTTTAGTAAATTACTATAGCAAGTTCATTCCAAACTTAGCGGAAATTACAAGTGTATTTTCAAATGTTTTAAAAGCATCTGTAAAATTAGATGTCAAAGATGCATTGTTAATTTCTGCATTGTCAAAATTGAAAATCCTGTTTAGTAATGTACCAATCCTCCGCTTTCCTAATCCTAGGCTCGTTTATTATCTTAGGACAGATGCCAGCAGGATCTCAATCGCTGCAGTACTAGGCCAGTTTTATGATGGCATCTTCCATCCGATTTGCTACGTGAGCCGCAAGATCACACCTGCTGAGTCCAGATATTCCATATCAGAGTTGGAAGCCCTAAGCGTCATCTATGCGGTGAGGAAGCTGCATCGATTTCTAGCGGGTGTTCACTTCGTTGTCCAGACTGACAACTCCCCAATCACGGTCATACAAAGTGGTGTGCATCGGAATGACCGTATCTACATGTGGTCGTTAATACTACAAAATTATACGTTTAGTATCGAGCATATTAAGGGTAAGGACAACATTCTGGCAGATACCCTTAGTCGACCATCTGAGGTAGAAATACCGGAGATCCCACATGAGAGTGTAGAGTAATATAGATTAAATTAGTACAGTAGAATATTCTATGTGAAATATTTTAGGAATACATAGACATTATGTTCTGAACTATGTACTAAGAACGGTGAACTACCATGTGTCCGTAGACATCAAAATAAGAACTGTGCTCCGAGAACAAGTATATCACCGTGTGAACTAAGACAGCTCGTTACATACTAAGCTCCATATGTGTTCCGGTGAATCATCAGTGTTAAGCAGAGAAAAACAGTGTCAGAACAGTACATAAATAACAGACACGAAAATACTTGTCTACGACACCAGCGAACTCTACAGGTGCAATACCCATAGGACACAAGTATGACTGTGTAAAGTATTTAATATACCCAGGACAATTGTGTATATATAATATGCCAATGAAAGCAATTTCTAAACATTAGGGCAACACTAACCTGAGGTATTTAAATACCATGTATATATACTGATTGTGATATGTATTATAACGTTTTAATATAGTGATAATTTATAGTTAGATTAGGTCACTCTAAGATACATTTAGATGTAGGAAATATAATAGTTTTCATTTTTTTTTAATAGTTTAGATAGATCATTAATTTACCCACTTACTTAGCTTAAAAGTAGATTAGGATAGTACTTTAAACTTTATAACACCTAATTATAAATTAGGATTAAACTGGTTAAAAAGTTTAGACAGCAATAGTACCATTTAGTTTGTTATATTTCACTTGTTTCATTTCATTTGAGTTCATTCCATCTTAATGAACCAGTCCATTTAACAAACTTGTTCATTTAGGATTATGATTAGTTTACACCGGATAGGATAAAAGGATTATACAAATAAACATACATCATTTACACCATTTAGATTAAACATATCAATCATATATCTTTTTCATTTAAAAATATTATTTATAATTTTCCTATATTTCACATTACCCATGGTAGAGAGGTACATAATTTATTACATTTCACATTACCCATTTCAGAAAGGTACATAACTCATCTCACATCAATTTCATTTTAGATAGTTAAATTACTTCCCTTAAATTAGATTACAGTAGGTAACACATTAAATACATATTTATAGAACTAGTATTAGTATTTCAGTATTTAGAGTATTATTTCAATAAAATGTAGTCATTAATAATATCAGGGTACAAACCATCAACCCTTTTTCTTACATGTAAATACGATTGTAAATACATGACTCGTGCAGCAATTTACGCACATTCATTAAGCTCAACTTTGTCAAAACTGAGCCAAACTTGTACAGTGTCACTCCAGGGTTTTTAAATAATTGTGAGGATAAGAGATGTGTGACAGAAGTGTGAAAGTGAGAGGAGCATATGTAAAATATAGAAAGAGAGAGTGAGATCAGTCAACGGACGTTTTCTGCCGCTCAACGCGACTTTTTTATTTTTTGTCTGCGTCAAGTGTTTGCTTTCGATGTTGAAAATGTGCTGTTTTGAATGTGTTGTGTGTAGTTTAGTATAGATCTTAGAGAAAGTATTTTAAGTCTCATAAGACGGAAACGTAGTCACGAATTAGTGTTATACACTTGTTTGTGGCCACATTTAACCGAATTATGGCACTTGAAAACTAGCTTACATACATATTACAAATAGACACACATGTTAGAAATTAGATTATACTATTAGTTAGATCCAAACACGCAAACATCCAGAAAAACAAACATGTAAATTGCATACATTTTTGATAGATCAAAGGGAGATAACTCTGGGGCCAGGGGACACAATAGACAACGAAACACTAACTTAACAGTGAAAGATAACTTTACACGCGGAAGCGAGATAGGTAAAGCCTGTCGCACACAGCTTGTATAATGGTTGTTTAATATTATATGGGGGGACATGAAGCAATTCCTCAAGAATTAGGGGAAGAATTAGACCCTAAGAAAGTCAACTTTGTATGGGTAGTGAGTTAATTTACTATTTGAGGGCAGGTCTTATAAGACAACGGTCCGGTTCAGACAAATCTCTAATTAATATAATATTGCGATTGAGAAGAGGGCTCACGCCAACCAGACAAGGTTGTGGCGATTGCCAGTAGCCAAGTAAAGTGATACTACATTGTGACAATAGTCAGTAGAAGTCTATGGAGTTACCCAAAACCAGGTTATCAGCAGTCTTTGACAAAAATTAGGTACACTAATTTTTTAGAAACCTCTTGCGTCACAACCAATGAGTCAAAGTTGATGACGCAACACAGGAGGGGAGGGTGTGTGTCAAAGACTGAAGTATAGCGGTCTGAGGTCTGCCTCAAGATAGAAGACCACCGGGAAGAGTGGTCAACCTCAAGTAGATTAGAGGTAACACAGTGCCCCGATATGAGGGCAGGGTAGGTGATAGGAAGGGGGACTATTAACTAGTTCTCTCATGAATTAGTACTCTGGCCACGACAAAATCACGCTTACGTGATAGCCACGGAGAAGGGGAATTGCCACTCAACTAGAGTCGGCTGCTATAAGCGTGCTGAGTGTGACCGCACGCAAAAAGCCGAAGGACACACAAGGTCCTTCCGCGTGGTGTGTAGCCACGCGAGTAGTTTTAGTCAGACTGGGGACTGACTTCTTAGCGAGCGCACCGTTTAGTGTCGATAGGAGTTTTTTGTAGCCAAGTAGATAGAGATTAGCAATAGGGTTAGGAAACTAGTGATAGGCAATTCTGTGGCTTTGTGTGTGATTTGATAGCGACTGTTTTGTAAATGTAAAGAGCCAACGGCAATAAAATGTATCATCCATTTCCTCTCACACGCCTTGCAAGTTCTTTGTGTGGTGCGAGAGAAGTAATCCTGTGATGCCTGCAACTTCAGTTGCTGACACGGGCTCCTCTTGGTACTGTTTCTCGCGCTGCCTGTAGTATGCATTTCCCAAACTCTTAACTACTTTATTTATGTCTTTCTCAGTGTTCAGGTCTCTTAACCAGTACGCTGGTGCGATGCTTGTACATTGCCCAGTCTGCTTTCTTGTAGTTCCACCTCGAGAGGGTGCTGCTTTCACTTACATGCTCATTTTCTACGGTTAGAAAGACTGGCCGATGGTCACTGCCACCACGTTGTTTCCCAACAATTTGTGTAATGTTCCACTCCAGGTCTGGTGAATGAAAAGCCAGGTCAGGTGTAGTTGTAGTGTGCCATGATCTCGAGTAGAAAGTATGTGGGTCGGACGGCTTGTTAATCAAGATGAATCTATTCTCATCCTGCCAGTCTTCCAGTCTCTCTCCTCTCTGGTCCATGTGATCATAGCCCCAGCTCTGCGAGTGGCTGTTGAAATCGCCACACACAATCATTTTTTCTTTTAATGGTAGTGTGTTCAGTGCCTGTGGGCGGTCACTTGGACAGTAGTAACTGATCAGATGTAGGTCTGTATTACCTGTCTTAAGTTTAAGTGTCTGATACTCAGCCCCTTCCATGTAGACTTCGATTTGGGAAGCAATGATGTTATTTTTTACAAGGGTCAGTATCCCACCTTTTCGCCTGTCCTTTCGGTCAGATCGGTAACACTGGTAGCCTCTGATTTTGAAGGCTATATTTTCGTTGAGGTTAGTTTCTTGCAGGCAACATATGCTTACTTTTTCTTGGTCCAAGATGTTTTCTAATTCTATTTTTTTTTTTTTTTGGTTGCCGACTCCCTCCGCATTCCAGTGCATTATTTTAAGTCCTTGTTTAGTATGGCCAGTCGTCCTATTCTCATGTCCCCTGGCTCCACAGGACATCTGAGAAGGACCTCCAGTAGTTGGGGTTGGACCCTTTCGAGACACAGGGCCCGGCACTGCACCTGCCTGGGGGTCCAAAGCAAGGCGAGCACCATAACGTTTAGCAGTAGTCGACATATTCCATTTCGCGTAATTGCGTGGCATCCTGATTTATGTGGTGTGCCTCCTGGCTGGTTGCCCCCGTCTTCAGCACCTTTCTTTGCTAGAGCCGACTGTGGTCTCACTCGAGTGTAGATGTGTACGCGCACACACACGTGTCTGTGCATGCATGTAGGTGCATACACATCTAGAGCATACTGATTATTTTTCGGAGCCAGAAACTCGCCGTCGCCCCTTCTCCTGTTAGTTAAAACAGTTCCGCCACGTGAAGGCCAGGAGTTGGACTTTTGCTGCAGAGGTTATGTATTCACGAGCCATTGGGGTATTTAAGCAATGTTGGGCGCTCACCCCAACACTGCGCCCCGGCTACATACAGCAACATTTGGAACCCCTGAGTGCAGTGATGTCAGTTCTTAGCTCAACTCAACTCAAATATTACACCATCGTGCTATATATGGTCTCCGTTCACCTTCAGACGTCAATATGAATAAATACAAAGAAAAAAGCAGTCAACATAAGCTTGCTAATTTCCCCACATAATTCGTCTTCAAATGGAGAGGGTGTAGACTAAGATAATTTTCTCTGTTCTGCATATGTTGGACATTCCTCTAACAAATGTTTAGCTGTCATTTTACAAGTTCCACGGTCACATTTATCAGCATCTCATATCTTTAGTTTATTAAATAAGTGGTATTGTTGTGACCTGCCTGAGGTCTGAAGATTGTAACTTGTTCTTTTCAACTCAGTTTGTAATATGCGTCATCTTTCTGGTGACCTGGACGCTCTGATTTTCACTTAGTTCCATAATTGCTTCTAATTAACATCTTGGCCCCATCATAGTTTAAGTCTACATTAGGATGAGGTTGTCCTTCCCATTGCTTTGCTAAAATGTCGGCTTCATAAAAGCATCGCATCCAAGCAAAAGAAAACTGCTTATAAGACCAGTGCAATACAATTTAATTAAATTCTATTAAAGATTCTTTCTTTGAAAAAAACAAAAAACACACACACACACACATTCACAGATAAATCAATGATTTGGCAGGCAGAAAACAAGATTAAACACTGGCTGTTTGAAATCGAAAACAAGAAAGGTTTCATGGAAGAAGAACCTATCACAGAGAGATGGAATTAACTCATAAGAGACCCGGGAAGGTTAAACTGGTCAACAAATGCCCGAAGAAGTCGGATATGTCGGCCTAAAGGCGCAATATCGCAGATTGATGTAAACAGGCACAGCGTAATAACGTCCGAAAAAACACTCCGGAATAACGCAGCAGAAGAAGAAAAACTCATCAGAGAAGCGTATGATGGAGACACGACAGAAATAACAGTATACATTAACCTAGCAGGTACGCCTATACTGTAAAAAGATGCCGTTTATGCTATCAAACATACAAATAAATTGTCGCATCTCACTTGTAGGACGATAGTATTAACTATGGGTTGTTGTTCTAACCAAATTTACGTTCTGTAGTTTGCCATTACTTTCTGAACGAAACGTCAATATTTTAGTCCCACTTAATGCCGGTATAGGGGTTGAACCACCTACCTCGGCATCAGCGCAAAGAAGTTTCAAAAAACAAGCGCTCGTGTCCTTCCGATCACATCAAGTAAAACTTAAACACACTGGACCAGATGAAATCATGGTAGAGACAGACATACTGGCAACATGTGAATAGATGAAATCAGGGTAGAGAAGACAGACATACTGGCGACATGTGAATATATATTAAATCATGGTAGAGAAGACAGACATACTGGCAACATGTGAATATATGAAATCATGGTAGAGACAGACATACTGGCAACATGTGAATAGATGAAATCATGGTAGAGACAGACATACTGGCAACATGTGAATATATGAAATCATGGTAGAGACAGACATACTGGCAACATGTGAATAGATAAAGTCATGGTAGAGACAGACATACTGGCAACATGTGAATAGATGAAATCAGGGTAGAGGAGACAGAAATACTGGCAACATGTGAATAGATGAAAGCAGGGTAGAGGAGACAGACATACTGGCGACATGTGAATATATGAAATCAGGGTAGAGGAGACAGACATACTGGCAACATGTGAATAGATGAAATCAGGGTAGAGGAGACAGAAATACTGGCAACATGTGAATATATGAAATCAGGGTAGAGGAGACAGACATACTGGCAACATGTGAATATATGAAAGCAGGGTAGAGGAGACAGACATACTGGCAACATGTGAATATATGAAAGCTGGGTAGAGGAGACAGAAATACTGGCAACATGTGAATATATGAAAGCAGGGTAGAGGAGACAGAAATACTGGCAACATGTGAATATATGAAAGCTGGGTAGAGGAGACAGAAATACTGGCAACATGTGAATATATGAAAGCAGGGTAGAGGAGACAGAAATACTGGCAAAATGTGAATATATGAAAGCAGGGTAGAGGAGACAGACATATTGACGACATGTGAATAGATTAAATCAGGGTAGAGAAGACAGAAATACTGGCGACATATGAATAGATGAAATAGGGTGAGCAGACAGAAATACTGGCAACATGTGAATAGATGAAATCAGGGTAGAGGAGACAGAAATACTGGCAACATGTGAATAGATGAAATCAGGGTAGAGGAGACAGAAATACTGGCAACATGTGAATAGATGAAATCAGGGTAGAGGAGACAGACATACTGGCAACATGTAAATAGATGAAATCAGGGTAGAGGAGACAGAAATACTGGCAACATGTGAATAGATGAAATCAGGGTAGAGGAGACAGAAATACTGGCAACATGTGAATAGATGAAATCAGGGTAGAGGAGACAGAAATACTGGCAATATGTGAATAGATGACATCCGGGTAGAGGAGACAGACATACTGACAACATGTAAATAGATGAAATCAGGGTAGAGGAGACAGAAATACTGG
This sequence comes from Cepaea nemoralis, assembly GCA_014155875.1. NCBI lineage: Eukaryota > Metazoa > Mollusca > Gastropoda > Stylommatophora > Helicidae > Cepaea > Cepaea nemoralis. Next base: position 13,671 of record JACEFZ010026249.1, read on the forward strand.
CAACATGTGAATAGATGAAATCAGGGTAGAGGAGACAGAAATACTGGCAACATGTGAATAGATGAAATCAGGGTAGAGGAGACAGAAATACTGGCAACATGTGAATAGATGAAATCAGGGTAGAGGAGACAGAAATACTGGCAACATGTGAAAAGATGAAATCAGGGTAGAGAAGACAGACATACTGGCAACATGTGAATAGATGAAATCAGGGTAGAGGAGACAGAAATACTGACAACATGTGAATAGATGAAATCAGGGTAGAGGAGACAGAAATACTGGCAACATGTGAATAGATGAAATCAGGGTAGAGGAGACAGAAATAATGGCAACTTGTTAATAGATGAAATAAGGGTAGAGGAGACAGAAATACTGACAACATGTGAATAGAAACATTAACCAAACCTTTGAATGATGTTTACAATAGCGGATGCATGCCTACCTAGAGATATTCTGAAGTTGTTATTTGAAGCTTTAGCCATTAGCCGAAAGGATAAGTAAGCTCCACTTCCTAAACTTCCATTGCTCTGATGGCGGGGTAAGGGGTTCATACCATGCACCAATAAGTTGAGTTTAAAAGTTGGCTTCTCGTTCAGAAAGCAATGGCAAACTACCGCACGTAAAAAGACGAAGACGGCCCGGTACTACCCATGTTAGGCTGGTTAGCCAAGGGAGCTCAGTCTGGCTTTTAAAATCCGCCCTAATTCGGATGTTGTCAAACTGGTCAATCTACTGCCTATATTATCTTGCGGCTAAATTCAAAGGAAGCAAAGGGGGAAGGGAGGGTGTAATTGAGACTGAGGAATTTCGATTTCCATGTCACCATTACCTTACATAGTTAAACTTCAAGGAGAAGTTGTAGTTGTGGTCCAACACCGGCTCAGAATGATAGTCCTGGGTTTACCCTCACAGGCTTATTAATCGGAATTAAGGCCGCCTGGCTGGTGTAATCGCCGCGGACTGTGCAAATTATGTTGTTGTTGTTTTGTTTTCCCCATTTTGTTCCCGACGGAAAAACCCCCCACACCTTACCGAGGATTCGAACTCGGGTCTCCCGAAGGAGAACCCCACATTCTAGCTACTCGGCCAGCTGCCCCAATGCGGATTCGAGCCCATGAAATTCAGGTCGGCAGGCAGAATATTACAAGATCATTACCAGGGCAGTATTATGTCAACTACGCTAGCTTGCCCGCTTATGGCAACAACAAACTCCACTTCATGAAAGCCTCAATCTATTTAATCACTTAATTAATTGTTTTGTGCGATGGAAAGTTCATCGCCCTATTCATTGACCCTCTTCTTCCGACTTCACCTTTTCCGGTACAAACTAAGGAATGTTTATCTCCCCTACGTTGCAATAAACTCTGGAATCCCATTTATATCGTGTGTGGTCGGTGTCTGATCGATTTCGTAAAATGTGAACAGGTAAATATAATTGACGTAAAGCTAAAGTTTTACTCTTCCACTTCTTGTTGTGTGGCTTTGTGCGTCCGTGAGACCGCGTGATAATTGAGCTGTGAGAGCTATAGTGTTGTGCCAACGTCCTGGAGTTTACGGTGACATTCAGTTTGGGTTTCATTCTTACAGTTTAGATGTGGGGCAGATTAACTTTGTTGGGAATGTTCCCGCAGCAATGTCCTGTTAATTTCTTTGACTTCTATGATGTTATTCTATTGATGACGTTTTATTTTTAGTGGCTACTGGTGTGGTGGTTGGTGTGTGTCACGCGATGTTGCTCGACAGATGTTGTACTAGTGATGTTGCTCTAATACTATTGTTCTACAAAGCAATTGTTGACTTAGTGCAGGTTCTATTAGAGAGGTTGCTCTATAATTTTACTGTTGCTCTAGTGCTGCTGTACTATCATTTAACTGTCCATCTATAATTTACTTGCTCTATAATTTAACTTTTTCTCTATAAATTAACTGTTGCTTTATAATTTAACTGTTCCTTCATAATTTATTTGCTCAGTAATTAAATGTTGCATTATTATTTAACTGTTTCTCTATAATTTAACTGATGTTCTATAATGTAACTGTTGTTCTATAATTTAAATGTTGCTCCATAATGTAACTGTCTCTCTATAATTTAACTGTTCCTCTATAATTGTATCAATAGAACAGCTACTCAGTGCTGTTGTTCCATCTAAATCTATATGTATCTCCAGTGCTGTTTGAACAATATAAAAGAAAAAAATTGGAGTCTCCGTGGCGAAGTGATCAAGCCGTCTGCCTCTTGCTCTGAAGGTTTGGGTTCGATTCCGGGCCGCATCTTTCGGTTCACTTGTGCATTTTTAGGAGACTTATGAGGGTCGTCGCTGAAGCTACGGAGCTCGTGCTTTGTGCGACGCTTTCCGCGCTGCGGAAAGATACTGAGCCATATGGGATAAAACTCGGTGCAATGAAGTCGACCCTGTCGATTTTTATATCAACTTTTTTAAAAACAATGTAGCAGTTTCTCGATTGCTATTGTTCTATTAATATAACTATTACTTTAATGATGTTGTTCTATTAATTTAGCTGTCGTTCTTTTGCTGTTTAGGGGGCACGAGATAGCGTAGTCACTACACACTTTTCTACAGACCCAGGTTTCATGGGCTGGATCCACACTGGATCGGATTTTTAACATTAGTCTTGGCTTCCACATCGACCTAGCCTGAAATGGCTGCCAGGAATTGTTTTCTTAAATAATGATGGCCTGAGTGATACTGACCAAATAACTGACCTAGTACCGAATGATCTATACAAATATTGGTCAAGCGTCTTATGTTCAAGGCGTTTTAAGATACGTAAAAGGGTCTTCAGGAGAGCTACCTACTTAACTATCCGAGACCAAGTCTGAAATTATGGAATCAACACCTTGTGTCACATTTATTGAAAGGCAGAAGACCAAATGGTTCGGTCAACTCGTTAGAATGCAACACAATCAACTATCTGTGCTGGCGCTACATCAAAGAAGATCTGATACGAGAGCAAGAGGAGGCCCGAGAAGAAAATTAATTTACGACATCAAAGACCTTGTAGGATCACATGGAATGACACTATCCAGTGCTACCCATCGGAAGCTGATACGTCAACAATGTCTCTCACGACACTTGACGGCAAAAAGTGGAAGATAATGATGATGACTTAATCTAGTGTTGTTCGTCGTGCCCATCGGTCAGTATTCAAGTAAAGAAAACAGACCCGATCCACGCCATGAAGTACACTGGTTTATGCTGTTGGTCCCATGTGGTTAGAATGACCCTTATTTGATTGGTTATACGGCCAATATTACCCATTCAATTACAATTAAACTAATTTATAGCAATCAGCTACCGCCCGCCTCAAGCTGGGCATCCCCCAGCCAATTGGGTGCTGATCCGCCACAGCCTGTCTGCTTCAATGGGTGCTTGGGGCTAGGACAAAATCTGAATCGCAGGCTGTAAAACCACTGCACCAGGTACTAATAAAAAGAATAGAAACCTCCTCAAGCTACGGCTTGCAACCTGGAACGTGAGAACCATGTGTCAAGGATTTTCCACTGACTTGACAAATATTGACGATGTGAGAAAAACGGCTGTGATTGATGCTGAACTCAATCGTCTTAACATTGATATTGCTGGCCTGCAGGAGACTCGCCTCGCTGAGGAAGGGTCACTCAGGGAAAACAATTACACCTTTTTTTGGAAGGGAAGAGGGCAGGCAGAAAAAAGGCAACATGGTGTGGGCTTTGCAGTGAAGAATTCGCTACTGGGAATGATTGATATCCCAGCTGGAGGTAATGAAAGATTATCACTGCGCTTGGCAACCTCTTGTGGATTTGCCACCATTCTCACTGCATATGCACCGACACTCGCTTCTTCTGATGATGTGAAGGATACGTTCTATGAGCAGCTAGACTCTGCGATCAAGGCAGTTCCAAAATCCGACTACATTTATATGCTCTTTGATTTCAATGCTCGTGTGGGCAAGGACTCGAGTTCATGGCCAGTGTGCCTTGGAAAATACAACATCGGTCGCATGAATGATAATGGGCAAAGGCTGCTGGAGCATTGCACCAGAAATGACCTATGTATTACAAACTCCTTTTTTAAAACAAAAGAGATGCATAAGGTCACATGGAAACATCCAAGATCCAGCCATTGGCATCAGCTGGACTTCATTATCACACGGAGACAACATCTGAACCATACATCATTAACTCGAAGTTACCACAGTGCTGACTGTGATAGAGATCATTCTTTGGTTGTTGCAAGGGTTAGACTGAGATCAAAGAGAATCTACACAGCTAAACACAAGTCTAGCCCCAGGATTAATATTACTAACACTCACGATCCTGGAAAGTGCTTTGAATTTCAACAGCAACTTGAAGATGCTTTCAATGGTACATCAGAAAATTGTATAGTAAATGATAAATGGAGTAAACTTAAGGAAACTATTTATAAAACAGCGGTAGGGGTTTACGGCACTGTGGATCATAAGAGGCAGCGAGACTCTGCAGCCCTTGATTGATAAGAAGAAGAAAGCTCTCTTAAGAAACAAGGAAAGACCAAAGCGTAACACTCTGAGTGAGCTAAGGCAAGCTAGGAAGGATGTGCAAAAGGCTGCCAGGTAGTGTGCAAATGATTATTGGATCATGTTATGTGAGTCCATTCAAGTTGCAAGTGATAAGGGAAACATCAGAAGCATGTATGAAGGGATTAAAAAAAAGCCTGTGGTCCAATGATCAAAAGAAGTGCACCGGTGAGAACCTTGACTGGAGAAATCATCACTGATAAGAAACAGCAGACGGATAGATGGGTCGAGCACTATTTAGAGCTTTACTCAAGTGAGACCAAGCTAGCGGATGATGCCCTCAACGCCATAGAGTCCCTGCCAACTCTTGACCACCTTTACACACTTCCCACTATAACAGAAGTTAGTGTGCTATAAATGAGCTTGCATCTGGCAAGGCTCCAGGTAAGGATGGGATTCCAATAGAGGTGATCAGGAGTGGGCAAGACACACTCGCTCTACAGATCCACCAGCTAATAGAGCTATGCTGGCGAGAAGGATAAGTCCCACAGAGTTTCAAAGATTCAAACATCATAACGCTGTACAAGAACAAGGGAGATCGGAGCGTCTGTAACAACTATAGGGGTATCTCACTTCTGTGTATTGTTGGGAAAGTATTTGCCAGAATTTTCCTGCACAGACTTCAAGTCCTGGGAGATCAAGTCTACCCCGAATCACAGTGCGGCTTCCGTCAGAACCGGTCTACCATAGATATGATATTCTCATTGCGACAGATGCATGAAAAATGCCGGGAACAAAATCAACCACTGTTTATTGCCTTCATCGACCTCACAAAGGCATTCGATTTGGTCAGTCGTGAAGGTCTGTTCAAAGCATTAAAGAAGATTGCCTGCCCACCAACTCTTCTGTCCATTGTGGAATCGTTCCACACAGGCATGAAGGGTATAATCAAGTTTGATGGCTCAACTTCAGAAGAGTTTGAAATCAAGAGTGGAGTTAAGCAAGGCTGTGTACTAGCCCCCACCCTATTTGGGATATACTTTTCACTTCTACTGAAATATGCCTTTCGTGATCAGGATGACGGTATATACATTCACTCACGCTCAGATGGTGGCCTCTATAATGCTCAGAGATTGAAGACCAAGACCAAAACTAGCTGGGTACTAATCAGAGAGTTGCTTTTTGCGGATGATGCTGCGATTACGACCCACTCTGAGGAAGAATTACATCTACTATCTGCATTCTCCAATGCTTGTTCTGAATTTGGTTAACAATTAACAAAAAGAAGACACAGATTATTGTCACAAAATGAAACCGTGTGTTTATCCGGTTGATTATTAAAGAGGATTTTCTGATTAAGCGGACGATCGGCCAGCGACATCTATTTTTACTAACTGGAAAAACACAGCGGATGTCAAAATCCCAGGACAATATTTGTAGCTGCACGTGTACATCTATAACGGATTTGGAACATTCGGTGTTGATGGTGACAGGTCCTGGCAACATTTGAATGCAGATGGAAGCCGGGAGATCACAGGGGCAGATGTAAAACGGAAGTACCTAGCACGGAAAACAGTGCATCTGTCAATTCTTGGTTTCTGGAACATCAAGATGATTGGCAGCTTGGTATCGAAACTCTTTGTTGGGAGTATACAGAAACTAGCTGGCTTGTTTTGAGAATCTAGGCAATTACTGACAACTTTGACAGGACTAAAGCCAGGAAAATAGTTCTTGACAAGGGATGATTTGCCACTGTGCGACCTGTGTGGGGGAATAAAGGATAACGTCACGTGGCGAACTTTGGTAGTTTGTCATATAAACTCGAGTTGGGACAACTAGGGGGGACTTAAAAATGCTTTAGTTAGAGTGCAGGGCACTGCAGCGCCTAGTGGAAATAATATCTACCGTGTGTTAATTAGTGACTTAATTTTACACGTGCCTATAATGGCAGATGTAGATATGATTTATAGGACTGCAGTAGTGCCATTTAAGGTATAACTTATTATAATATATTCGTTATAATTAATATAGACTGTAGCCTTGTTAAACTATAGTGTGATGATTAGCACTGTTAGTGGAAACTAGCTAGATTAGTGAAGTGTTGATAAGCTTTACTAGTTGAGAATTGAGTAATGAGGGATAATTGGGATCTTCCCGTAGGGGTCCCTGGTGGGCGGGGTTCCGCATTCTGTTTGGTGATTTTTTCTTTGTCATAGTCTGATTCGGCTCTAGGTGGGTAGCTAATCTGCTCTATGACTAAGTCTAGTTAGCTTAAGATCATTAAGCAAGGTGATAGGCTTACACTCAGCCAAAAGGATCAGTGACTAGTACTATCACCAGATGTGTTGTTTCTATCCTAGGTTCCCTACCAGATCCAAGGAAACTCAACAAGTTTTGGGAAAGAACAAACTCCAAGAACACCAGTTCCAGAGTCAATAGAGTTACGTACAGAACGTAACTTACGATAGAAGGAAAGTGATTCATCAAAGAGAGTGATGATTACAGATGCACCATACAGCATCAGACAGTAGTAAATAACGGAGAACAATCTAAGAGTACCTAGTGTTAGTTCAGTAACAATTAACAGTAGAAATTAGCACTTATGGACTGAATGGTTCGATGTGCAACGAGGATGATCTGTCGACTAACTAACTGCGTACACACTACAAAAGACTTGTGCAGTTGTTTTTAGGAACATTACGAAGGGACATTGTGTAGAGTGCAACCGGTCCATGATTAACTGTTAATACCACCGGTGTCTATTTCGGATGTTCATGAAATTGGATTACCAGAGGTCTACAGAGGCAAAGCAGTATCCGGCAAGATGGTTCCGGCAACGGGTGAGACGTACTTGTTCTGACGTAACGTGCTGTGGTCTATCTTTGCTGTGATCAGCTGACTGAGTTGATGTCTGAGAGTCAGAGTCTACACCCTTTATAGAACACGTCACACATTTTCTTCGCATACACGTCTCATATACGTTACACTTTTATTTTAATAAATTAATCTTTATTAATTTCTAGAAGCAAGAGTTGTTGAGTATGTTGCGTTGGGGAAGTATGAGAAGGGGGCATAGTACGACAGTGTAAGAGTGATAGGAAAAGGTGTCCATAGGCTGATGGAGTGTGTTGGACGGAAGCTGGTGGATTCTCCAGAATATTGAGAGGGAAAAAAAAATATTATAATGTGGGTGTCGGATCTCCTCACTCCAGGGACGACACTTTAAAGGAGGAAACGACATTATTGGGGGCTCGTAAACGTGATCTTTGGACAGCGGGATCTCTCGTAAACGTGATCTTTGGACAGCGGGATCTCCCGTAAACGGAATCCTTGGACAGCGAGATCTCCTGCAAGCAGGAACGTTTGACAGGGGGATCTTCTGACAACGGGATCTTTTGACACGGGATCCTTAGTTATAAAAGGGAGATATCATTTTGGAGAATCCAGCTAGAGTGAATGTGGATAGGGGTTAGGACAAATATCTTACCTGTTCACACTTCACACGTCTGCATAGGTCTGTGGTCCTGATTCTACTCTTGTCACTGAGTGAATGTGCTGTGTGTGGTAATATCTAGATTTATAGTACTTGTTCATATATCTGTATAGTAATTTGCAGTTATATTGTACTAGACATGCTAGCTTACCTCTCTGTATAATGGCCACCCCTAAACTTAGCACGTTAGAATTAAAGGCAAGGGGGGAAGAAATGGGATTAGCTGGGTCTGCTCTAACGGATTACATACAAGAAGTGGAGAGAGAGTATCGTCAAGCGGAACGGGAAGAGCGAAAGGCCGAGTTGGAATTGAGAAGGTTGGAGTTGGAACAAGCATCTAGGAAATTTGAAGCTGAGCAAGCAGCTAAGAAATTGGAAGCTGAGCAAGCAGCTAGGAAATTTGAAGCTGAGCAAGCAGCTGGGAAATTGGAAGCTGAGCAAGCAGCTAGGAAATTGGAAGCTGAACAAGCAGCTAGGAAATTAGAAGCTGAACAAGAAGCACAGAAAAGGGAGCACGAGTACCGGATGAGGGAACTCGAGTTGAAGAGTCAATCTAATGGAGAAACTGAGGGAGCAGTTGGAGGTTCCTCCATCCCAGGATCAACACCAGTAGGTGGACATGGGTACCATGCTATGAAGTTTCCTTTAGCGGTCTACGAGGAGGACAAAGAGAAGATTGACCAATACCTTCAACGCTTCGAGGCTATGTCAGTTGCTATGGGTCTGGAGCGTAACAAATGGAATCTTAAGCTATCCCAGGGATTACGCGGGACGGGATACGAGGTTTATACTCGCCTGCCACCAGGACATGAGAACAATTATGATGAGTTAAAGACGGCTCTGCTGAAACGATTCGAGGTTACGTCACATACATACCGGAAAAAATTTCGAGCAGCGAAACGAGAACCGGGAGAGTTGTTTGCCGCCTACAGTTTGCGCCTTAAATCTTATCTCCATAAGTGGATGGATTTGGCTGGGTTCTCACATGACTATGAGAGTCTGGAAGAGCTCATGGTGGTCGACCAGCTGAAGAAGCAAATGTCTAAACCTCTCAGGACGTTCCTGGGAGAACAAGGAGCGGAACGTATTGACCTCGTGAATAAATTAGCAGAACGGTTCGTCGAGGTACATGAGGAGGCAGGGGAAAACCTTTCCACCAACACCAAAAGTCAAGAGAAACATGACAAGAAGAAAGCCAAAACTCAGGAACCAAAAAGTGGGAACCTTATGTGCAAAAATCAGAGGATAGTTCAGAGAAGAAGAAGGAGGGAAGCAAGAGCACTTCAAGCTCTACACCTAAACGACCGTGGTCGGAGAAGTGGTGTTCAATTTGTAAGTCACCCTCTCACAATACGAGGGACTGCAAATCGAAGGCTAAGAACCCTCACTTTGCAGCATGTCAAGTGACTTCCAAGGAGGTTGTCACGGAAAATGTCAAGGTCAACAAGGAAGCTCGCCACCAGGAGAGCTCACTCAAGTCCGACAATAGAAAATCTAGGACAGGGAAATGGTGCAACCAATGCAAGTCAAACACGCACAATGCTATTGACTGCAGGGGAAAGTCAGGAGACACTCAATTCGTCGTGTGCTCAGGAAAACCTAAGGTGGAGCTCACCGAACAGGTCGAGGCCGAGGAAGAGACTCCAGACCAGGAAAAACCACCTGTAGTGGAATTGGTAGAGGTTAACGGTCGTCAAGTGGAGTGTTTATACGACACAGGACTGGACGGGGAGGCCGTGATTTCTGCGGATCTGGTACATCCAGAACAATTCACAGGTGAAACCATGGAGATACAGCCTGCACAGAAGAGTGCTGTAACCATGAAGTTGCCCATTGCTAATGTGGAGATTCGGTCACGGTACGTCACCGGCACCATCAAGGCCGCTGTATTGACCGATCCCATTTTTTCAGTCATCCTAGGTTGCCGGTATGTCTTTCTGGGAATGCCCAGGGAGCCAATTCATATGGGAGCAATGCAGACTCGCTCTCAGACGAAAACGGAAGAGGCAGACGCAATTGTGACTAACCCAATGCCGGGGGAGCTACGAACTGCCCAGAGTGAGGATGATACTTTACGTCCTTGCTACAAAAAGCTGCAGAAAAGTGCTGATCCACCAGGACGGGGGCAGTACTACATGAAGAATAGGATACTCTACAGGCGAGCAGGAAGGGGAGACAACCTATACGGTCAGTTGGTCGTCCCGAAAGCTCACCGGTCCCAGATTCTTCATATGGGGCATACCATCTCCTTTAGTGGACACATGGGCATTGCCGCCACCATGCAGCGGATTTCCTGCCACTACTATTGGCCGGGAATGACAGATGATGTGCGTCGGTATGTGAAGTCATGCCCTGAGTGCCAGAGGGTGGCACCGAAACACTGGACAGCACCGGTGATGTTGGGTGAGATGCCCATCATGAACTCTCCTTTCGAGAGGGTAGCCATCGATATCGTGGGTCCACTTCCCAGGACTAGGAAGAGGAACATGTATATACTTACAATGGTGGATTGCTGTACAATGTGGGGTGAGGCGATACCGTTGACCACGATTGACTCGAAAAGAGTGGCGGACGCACTGATGGAGGCCTTTACCAGATTAGGCTTTCCGGATCAAATTCTGACGGACAATGGATCTCAGTTTTGTGGAAAACTCATGGAGGAGGTATTTAGGGTGTTTCACTCTAACCACATACATACCAGCCCTTACCACCCTCAAGCCAATGGACAAGTAGAGCGTTTCAACGGCACGTTGATGACAATGCTCAGGAAATTAGCGCAGGAAAAACTTGATAGGTGGGATGAATATATCCCAGCAGCACTCTTTGCCTATCGGGAAGTTCCTCATGGCTCAACAGGACTACCACCCGCTACGTTGCTGTTTGGTCGTCCAATCAAAGGACCGTTGGAAGCCATGTTGAGGAGTTGGACTGAAGAGGGGACGTCAGAAGAAGTGATCTCATCCTATCAATACGTGGAGGAACTGAAAGAAAAACTCCACAAGGGATGGACTCTGGCAAATCAAAACTTGAAAAAGGCCAGGAAAAGACATGCGGCTTACTACAACCGTAGGTCTAAAGACAGATCTCTAGAGGTAGGAGATAAAGTCTTGTTGCTACTCCCAACGGGAAACAACAAACTGGAGATAGGTTGGCAAGGACCATTTCCCGTGGAAAGGGTAATATCCAGAACCAACTATCAAATCCGGATCCGGGGAAAGTCGAAGATTTTCCATATCAATCTCTTGCGGAAATACGAAGAGAGACCCGGAGACAAGGCAGCTCACCTCATGGCAATGGCAGTTGCAGTGGAGAAAGAAGTGGGAACCAGCGAGGGCAGGGAATATCCCTTAGTACACCAGAAAACCTATAGGGATGTGCAAGTGAACCCTGATCTGACCTCCCAGGAGAGGGAAAGGATAACCCAGGTTCTCAAGTCTCATAAGGAGATACTGACTGATAAACCTGGACGAACGAGGTTGGTTGAGTTCGAGATGACTTTGACCACACAGGAGCCTGTTCGCCAAAAGGTTTACCCAGTGCCATTCTCTAAAGAAAAGGCCCTGGAGGAGGAAATAAAAAAACTGCTGGAGGATGACGTGATTGCACCATCCACATCCCCATACAATGCGGGGGTAGTTTTGTTACGCAAACCAAGTGGAGAACACAGGTTGTGTATAGATTACCGACTTCTGAACAGTCATACACAGTTTCAGGTGGAACCTTTGCCGAATCCAACTCAGTTATTCGCTAGGCTCCATAAGGCTCGGTACTTTTCAAAGGTGGATCTGAGTCGGGGGTACTATCAGATACCAGTCAAACCGGAGATTCGACCACTGTTAGCTTTCAGTACACCCAGTGGACACTACGAATTCAAGGTCATGCCCTTTGGACTAAGCAATGCACCTAGTGTGTTTACACGCATGATGAGGACTTTACTAGATCCGTTACAGGATCCGTCCATCATCTCATTTATGGATGATATTCTGATTTCCAGTGACAGCTTGGATGACCACTTACAATCCTTGGAGAGAGTGTTTAATAGACTCAAGGAAGCAGGGCTTACTGCTCGTCCAACCAAGTGCATGATTGGTTACCAGACTCTGGAATTTCTAGGCCACACCATCACGCCAGGACACATTGTTCCAGAAGAGAAGAACCTGGAGAAAATCAGAAATGCACCAAGGCCAAAAACGAAGAAGGATGTGCGATCTTTTCTCTCGTTGTGTGGGTTCTACCACAAATTTATCCCACATTTCACGGAACTGGGAGCTCCGTTGACGGAAACCTTGAAAAAGGGATTACCGGATCAAATCATTTGGACACCAGAATGTGAGAATGCCAATAGTCAGTTAAAGGAGGCCTTGGTCAGCAAACCTGTATTACAGCTCCCTGACCTTTCCAAACCATTTGTGTTGAGAACGGATGCGAGTGCGATTGGAATTGGAGCCGCTTTGTTACAGGAAGGAAAAGACGATGCTTCGGTTTTGAAACCTGTGGCATACGCAAGTAAGAAACTTCTACAGGCGGAGAGGAATTATTCAACCGTCGAGAGAGAGTGCTTGTCCCTCGTATGGGCAGTGCAAAAATTTCAGCCATATTTGTATGGAGTTAAGTTTCCGGTCCAGTCAGATCATCAGCCCCTGATGTTCCTGGCTACTTCTCAGAAGCTCAACGCCCGTTTGATGCGGTGGTCGTTGTTACTTCAACCGTACAATTTCACAGTAGAGTACATTCCTGGGAAGGAAAATGTTGGAGCGGACTTCTTGTCAAGACACCCAGCTCCTGAAGAAGAGGAATGAATCATCTGGATTTAACTCATGGTGGAGAAGAGTGAGATGGACTACTCTCTTAAGAGGGGGCCTATGTCACGAGCGCCCTGAGTTAACCCAGATAATAATACCGACGTTTGCGTGGCGTATATTTCCTGGGCCACAACAGTCGTACTAACAGAGTAAACACAGCTGCACAGGTTACATCGTGTCAGCCCATAAACACATTTGGTGGTGAGTGAGAAGGAATGGATACACAGAGTTGGCAGTTCATTAACAAGTAGAATCACATATATTGTCAGCTTAGGATATGGAATGGTTCCGTTTGTCATCTATACGGCCGGACATCAGACGGAAATGGCTGCTGGGATTGTCACCACGGAACAGAAGAGTGACAAGTTTGTCAACATTTGAATGCAGATGGAAGCCGTGAGATCACAGGGGCAGATGTAAAACGGAAGTACCTAGTACGGAAAACAGTGCATCTGTCAATTCTTGGTTTCCGGAACATCAAGATGATTGGCAGCTTGGTATCGAAACTCTTTGTTGGGAGTTTACAGAAACTAGCTGGCTTGTTTTGAGAATCTAGGCAATTACTGACAACTTTGACAGGATTTAAGCCAGGAAAATAGTTCTTGACAGGGGATGATTTGCCACTGTGCCACCTGTGTGGGGGAGTAAAGGATAACGTCACGTGGACAACTTTGGTAGTTTGCCATATAAACTCGAGTTGAGATCAACTAGGGTGGACTTGAATAATGCTCTAGACAGAGTGCAGGGCACTGCAGTGCCAGTGGAAATAATATCTACCGTGTGTTAATTAGTGACTTAATTTTACACGTGCCTATATGGCAGATGTAGATATGATTTATAGGACTGCAGTAGTGCCATTTAAGGTATAACCTATTATAATATATTCGTTATAATTAATATAGACTGTGGCCTTGTTAAACTATAGTGTGATGATTAGCACTGTTAGTGTTAGCTAGAATAGATTAGTGAAGTGTTGATAAGCTTTACTAATTGAGTAATGAGGGATAATTGGGATCTTCCCGTAGGTGTCCCTGGTGGGCGGGGTTCCGCATTCTGTTTGCTTATATTTTTTCTTTGTCATAGCCTGATTCGACTCTAGGTGGGTAGCTAATCTGCTCTATGACTAAGTCTAGTTAGCTAAAGATCATTAAGCAAGGTGATAGGCTTACACTCAGCCGAAGGGATCAGTGACTAGTACTATCACCAGATGTGTTGTTTCTATCCTAGGTTCCCTACCAGATCCAAGGAAACTCTACAAGTTTTGGGAAAGAATTAAAAAACCCATTCTAAAGAACACCAGTTCAAGAGTCAATAAAGTTGCATACAGAAACGTAACTTACGCTAGAAGGAAATTGATTCATCAAAGAGAGTGATGCATACTGATGCACCACACAGCATCAGACAGTAGTAACGAACCGAGAACCGGCTAAGAGTACCTAGTGTTAGTACAGTAACAATTAACATTAGTAATTAGCACTTATGGACTGAATGGTTCGATGTGCAACGAGGATGATCTGTCGACTAACTAACTAACTAACTAACTGCGTACACACTACAAAAGACTTGTGCAGTTTGTTAAGGAACGTTAGGAACGGACATTGTGTAGAGTGCAACCGGTCCATGATTAACTGTTAATACCACCGGTGTCTATTTCGGATGTTCATGAAATTGGATTACCAGAGGTCTACAGAGGCAAAGCAGTATCCGGCAAGATGGTTTCGGCAACGGGTGAGAAGTACATGTTCTGACGTACCGTGCTGTGGTCTATCTTTGCTGGGATCAGCTGACTGGGTTGCTGTCTGAGAGTCAGAGTCTACACACTTTATAGAACACGTCACACATTTTCTTCACATACACGTCTCATATACGTTACACTTTTATTTTAATAAATTACTCTTTATTAATTTCTAGAAGCAAGAGTTGTTGAGTATGTTGCGTTGGGGAAGTATGAGTAGGGGGCGTAGTACGACAGTGTGAGAGTGATAGGAAAAGGTGTCCATAGGCTGATGGAGTGTGTTGGACGGAAGCGGGTGGATTCTCCAGAATATTGAGGGGGAAAAAAAATAATATTATAATGTGGGTGTCGGATCTCCTCACTCCAGGGACGACACTTTAAAGGAGGACACGACAGTCCCACTGACCCCAAGTGCTATGCCGATGGATATTAACTACATATTGGACAGCTCTTGGGATAGGGACCAGACTAAAATTACTAAGAGACTACTAAGAGGCTCTGCAGGTAGACTGAGGATAGCAGTCTAAATCAGGCGAATGATGCCAATAATCTCAGTCCGGACACAACATCTAAGGCTCCCAGCCGAGGTGTATAGCTGAACGTCTCTAAGCCATAAACCCTCGGGAGTGAGCCTGGCCGACACAAACCTAAATCAAAATTGAGGTGAGGTGCTAAGCACGCTACATGCTTGGTGCAGATACTCGTTCGATGGCTCTTAGCTGGGGGATATGAGGAATCCCGGATGAGAGGGCCTGGCCGTTACTCGCCCTCAGACGCACGGAGGTAAGGTGCTGAGCCGGCAGCACATGTAGCCTACATCGTGAGCGAGTACTAAAGGTGGAAAAACACCTCGGTCGCACGTTCCGAAGATAGTCTGTAACTGTACTCATGGAGTGAGTGCAGTCAAAGGTGGAAAATTGTCTCGTTGACACGAAATGGAACGCCTGGCTTGCGAATCCATTACGTGGCAGCCCGAAGCAAAAGCTTGCTGTGTGGAAGTCGAAATAAGAATATAACTTGTCTCGAAACACGAGGAAGGCTAACCTCATTAAAAATGCCCGCTGAAGTCAGAAGTGCCAGCCTACGGGCGGACAAAATAAAAATGGCACTACGCAATTACGTCCGAGTGAAATGTCTTTCGTGACCGGAAAAGCTCTAACTAGTCTTCCCTCGTGCTAGGAACAGCTACCTAGTTTCCGAATGCCGCTCTTGTTCGGACAGCTCTGACTAGGTAGTTTTCCGAATGTCCTTCGTGCCTGGAACAGCATCTGATGGGCACAAAAGACAAGCATATGTCTGAACCGAAAACTCGCTGAGTGGACACCGTCTGCAGACCGGTCTGGTTTGTACGGGAATGGACCGTGGTGAACGAAATGCCCAATATATTGAAGTGAGGATTTACAGCAGCCATGAGCAGGACGTGACGATTCCCTCAGTGAGCCCAGCACCAGGGCGGTATGTGTCGGCCCTGCAACTATGGAAGCCACCTTGGATGGCGGAAAATGCTATGGACTGTCCCTGTCTTCCTTTGAGGGATGGCCGTTGTCTTCGACCGTTCCAACTTGGCCATCTGGGTTGTGGATGGTACCGCAAAAGTGTGCTACCTGGTCAAAAAAAGCACGCAAAAGCCGGATGTGTTGGCCTACGGGTTTCGGCCCAAGGGCGCATAACAGACACACCGCAATCACATCTCAAAAATCACTCTGGATGAACGCAAAGAAGAAGAACACAATCAACGGCCTTACATCAAAGGTCATCTGCGACGAGACCAAGAGGGCGTCCAAGAAGAAAATGGATTGACGACATCAAAGACAGTGTTATGATTGTACAATCACACGGAATGACACTATTCAGTGCCGCCCATCGGGCACTGGGGCGCAATTATTCCTCCCCACGACGCCAGAAGTGGAAGATGATGATGAACCATTTTGATAAGTCTGGCCGAAGCAGTACTGCTGTTTTATCAGTTAGCACTGTTTGAATTTGTGAGGTCTGTTCCATTTGCATATTTTCGATTTCGATTCTACCGTTACCCCTACCCCCTTCAACCTCAAGGGGAAGTTATAGTTAGGGTCCATCACCGGCTCAGAATGATAGCCCTGTGATTGAGTCAGCCGCAAAAGCAGCTGCCCACGGTTTTACCCTCACACGCTTTTTAATCCGATGGTATTGTTGTCCATGCAGAATAATGGTTCAATAATTTGCATATTGTGCCAGCAGAAGATAATTAGATATTATCGTGCAGCTCACATTTGTTCCTGTTCACATTATTTATAGTGGGGTTTTTTTTTTTTTTTTTTTGCCTCAATATAAAATTCAATATCTCAGTAACCAACTGAGGGAAAATGATGAGATTTGGCAAATAACTTTATCATTATGTCCATCCAACAAAATTTTTTTTGTTCTGGAGGTTGTACAGCAGATTTAAATGTTTGTTTATATGTGGTATATAATTTACGGTTGGGGGATTAATACCATCATTTTAAAAGTATTACAGCTTCAGTAAGACACATCCCTGCTTTTTTTAAAATTGTCTCGCGGTTTTCGTTTTGGCACAAACAGCGCGAAGTTAAAAGGTATTGTTCAGAGGTGTCTCCAATGGGGGTTCTTTCATGAAACGTGAT
>JACEFZ010026250.1:0-31305 GCA_014155875.1 Cepaea nemoralis
TTCCTTTTTATGGGCTGAGATATTTCTTGACTTGGCCATCAACATGTAACACCCGCTCACCACATGACACTCATATGTACCGTCAACACTAAAAACCAACAAGTGAACGCACTTATAATACATAAAACTGTTTATTTTACAGTATTTCCAGCAAAGTTTACACACACAAAAAGGAACAATCGTAATACCAGTATACAAAACGGATGGTTAAATATGGAATGTTATATCTAGTATGATCATGCACAGTGGTGCCTAACGTGGGTCATAAAAGGGGCGTTATTTATTAAACAAGCAGGAATTCTGGGATATGATAGACATAAAAACATATAGCTGGAATCGTCTCTGTAGTGTATTTGGTATTTGGACGTTGTTGCATAGCGTAGGTAAGAACGTCATGTTCGTGTACTATTTTGATAAAATCGTCAAAGTCTTGTCTATTTTTGATTAGTTGTGGAATTTTTAAGACAGAGGCATTATTTGAAGATGCGTGATACAATCGAAGAGCGTCTGTTTCGCTGTGCCTAAGGACTATATGATAACTAAAGTTGATTTTGAATATGCTCTTTTGAATGGTAAAGATCTTGTTCAAGGTAGATGCCCAGTCTTTAGGGTGGATTGTGTGTGGGCTAATATAAAATGTATAGACAGACTGTCAGAGCCTAGCAGCGACATCGTTACGGCACCCGGCGGACAAGAGTTGTCGGCTGGCAAGTTTCTTACCTGACACGCGACCAGCGCTGACGACAGACGACGCAAAGCCACGTGACCCCACCTGAGGCAGTGGGCAGTGTGTGTGTTAATCTCAGACCTATCTGGGACTGGACATCTGAACGGACGTGTGTGTCGAGAGCAAGGCGTTTGTGTGAATCTCCGTGGTTGTGAGCTGAACGACTGATATTGTGAGCGTCAGACCTATGAGCTGTATTGTGGTAGTGAGTTGTTATATGTTGTACATTGCTGTAACGATTGTTATGTATTTAATGTGGTAATAAATCCATATAACTTGTGTTGCTGTGTCTTATGTCGAATCACGTTGTACTTGTACTGTCTCACATGTGTTAGCCAACGAGCCTAATATAAGATCCTGACATGTGTGGACGTGGGTTGCTCGTCATTATTTAAGAACCTAATATATTTAGACGTGTGTTGTTCGTCTTTGTGATTTAAAACTATAATTCTTGTACTTGTAAAATTTGTCAAGGTTATAGTGATGTACATGTGATCGGAAAAGTCTCAGTGTGATCCATTACTACATTGTCTAAATATGTTTAGAATCATTAGTAAATGTACAGTACATATTGTTTGATCCTGTAAACGTGTTAAACATTTGTCAATTGTGAAACTTGTTATCGTTTGACCTTGTCAACCTTGTGATTTTGCCGCCATTTTGACCTTGTCGCCATCTTGTAAACTTGATGTCTTTGTCCTTACTGAATGTCATCTTGATGTAAGTGATGTGTCATCAATGTTATTGAGTGTTCAAATACAGATAGATTGTTTTGTGTATTGAGTTTGTGGAACGCAAAGAGTTTTGGAAAGAGTGTAACTTCTGTTAAAGAAACACTGTTGACGACAAATTTACGACATACAATTATACTCGACGCCATCCAAACCAAATCAACACTTAGTGACTTACAGGCACACACCAACAAACACACGCTAACTTATTTCTCTCCAAAAACAAAGCAGGTTTTTGCGTACCATCCATAACCCTGCCGTAGAGGTCATTAGTGGTTCTCAAGTACGACCTTACAGTTTTCTAGCCCGATTGCCCAACCTTTCGTCACCATATCCAAGGGCACTTGAGTATATTTTTCTTCACTTTAACTTTACGTATGCATTAGTGGGCACGCATCGTATAGTCAAATAGATTGTAAATTGTTTTTTCTACTAACCATTTACAATATATTGTGTGTGATTGATTTTCATTGACATATTTCTCCATCATGTCATCATTGTTCGATTTCATTGATATGGGGATAAAATTACAGTTACATGGTGATGAATTAACTCAATGGAGTGAGAAGAAATACGCAGAATACCTACTTGTTCAAGAAAAAGCTGCCGAACGCGAAGATAGAGCAGCTGAAAGAGCTCTAAAACAAGCAGAAATGGCTGCCAAGCAAGTAGAGGCAGAAACAGCTCTGAAGCAAGCTGAGATAGACAGTGAACTTAAGAAAGCAGAAATAGCAGCTCAGAGTAAGAGGGAAGAACTGGAATTACAGTTGAAAATGAAACAACTGGACACTGAGACTGCAATGAATAAAGAGTCAAAGAAATCTGAAAGGCTGGAAAAAGAAAACGGTATCTTAACATGCGGGCACGCCATCCCTATTGCTAATGAGGAAGGTAACTTAGTAATAGACTCAAAAGGCAAGTTAGACATCTATCACGGGTACGTTAATGGCAAGTCTGCTACAGTACTTCGCGACACCGGGAGTACACTTATTGGCCTGAAAACAACATTCATAACACCTACAGACTACACAGGTAGACACATCACATGTAGAACATTTTCAGGCAATATTGAAAAATATCCATTAGCTTGGGCATACATCGAAACACCATTCCTCACCGGAAAAGTAAAGGTCGCAGCACTTACAAACCCAGTGTGCGATATAATCATCGGAAATTTACCTGAGGTGAATGACAAACATCATAACCATGACACAACATCACTATGTATTATTGATAACACATCACCACCAAATGTCATTGAAAATGTCAATTCACCTGTTGAATGTATGTTAGCTAATGCAGCACTAAGTTCTCATCACATCATTGACGATATCATTCCATCATCATCTGATGTCATTGAGTGTGTGAACGCAGTTACAAGAGCTACTGCGAGAGTGCAAGATGATAGTAACCAAACTGAGGCTATTCAAATGCTTAGCCCAGAAGTACCACCTAGTGACTCGATGAAGGAAACATTCATAACAGCTCAAAAAGCTGATCCTTCACTGTCAAAGTATTTTGACCTGATCGGCAAAAAGCCAAGAGTAACGAAAAATGCTAAATGGCATTTTGCTTTATACAATGATATACTCACCAGGTACTACACCAAAGGTGACGTTACAACAAAGCAAACTGTGTTACCAATTACGTATCGCAAGCAAGCGTTACATCTTGCTCACGATATTCCTTTTGCAGGTCATATGGCATATGTTAAAACCAGGTCAAGACTATTGACACAGTTTCATTGGCCAAAATTCTGTAATGACATAAAAACATATTGCAGAAGTTGTGATACATGCCAGAAACTGGTAAAGAAAGGTAAACACCCACAGGCAAAGTTACAAGTCACTGACTTAGCCAGTCGACCTTTTGAGAAATTATCAGTTGACATTGTGGGCCCTCTTAGTCATACAACAACTAGAGGGAATAAATATATTCTAACAATTATTGATCAATGTAGTCGCTGGCCAGAAGCGATTCCGTTAAAGAACATTACTGCCAACGATATCATGGAAGTGTTCTTCCATATTTTCTCCCGAATTGGGTTTCCAGATACTATCCAGTCTGATAGAGGCACTCAGTTTATCGCTGCATCCACTCAAGCTTTCACTAAAATGTTAGGAGTGAAGCAAGTCTTTAATAGCCCCTATCATCCTCACTCGAGCGGGATTATAGAAAAGCTTAATGGGGATCTGAAGCACATGCTAGCCAAAGTAACTCAAGATCACCCCAATAACTGGGATCTATACTTACCAGCTGTTCTTTTTGCTTATCGCGAGGTACCACATTCTAGTACCGGTTTCTCTCCTTTTGAACTCATCTATGGTGCCAAACCACGCGGCCCATTAACAATTTATCACCAAATGTTAACTGATTCCACTCCAGTATTGAAACCCATATCATCATTTGTGTATGTAACATCATTGCGTGAAAGGATAATGAAATCATGTGAAATTGCTAAAAGTGCACTAAAACTATCTGGTGCTACTTACAGACAATACGCAGACAAAGGTAACAGGACTATAACATTGACAGCTGGACAGGACGTTCTACTATTACTACCCAGTGACAGACAGCTACTGACAGATTCTTGGCAGGGACCCTTTAAAGTGACAAGACAAATCTCTCCTGTTGACTACGAAATCCTAATAAAAGACAAACACAAAATATTTCACATCAATATGCTAAGACCATATTACAACAGAGACAACGAACAAGACGATACGACAGCTTGCACCGTGATAATAGATCACGAAGATGACGATTCTAGCGACGAGATTCCAACACCTACATTAGACACGACAAACTGCTTGAAGGAGATCAAGATCAATCCAAACCTAAGTCAAGCAGAGACAAACAGTTGCAAACAGTTGATACAACAGTACAACACCATCTTTTCAGACAACCCAGGACAAACAGAGTTAGTACAGCATCACATCACACTCACATCAAACACACCCATAAGATGCAGACCATACACCATACCATTACATTACAAGGAACAATTACATCAGGAAATCATCAACTTAGAAAAAAACAACATCATCAGACGATCCCTATCAGACTTCTCTTCACCCATGGTCATTGTACGGAAAAAGGACAACACAATACGACTTTGCATAGATTACAGAAAACTGAACAAAATAACTGTTTTAGACCTTGAACCAATGGCAAATACGGACGATCTTCTGACAGAACTGACTGACGCTAAGTTCTTCACGACCCTTGACATGGCTAAAGGTTACTGGCAGATTGCTGTACATGAAGACAGCAGACATCTAACAGCTTTCGCCACGCCTTGGGGACTATACGAATGGTGCAAACTTCCATTTGGGCTAGTCAATGCCCCAGCCACATTTGTACGCATGACACGACTACTCCTATCTGACATCCCTAATATAGTTTCCTATATTGACGACATCTGTGTCCATACGGAGACAATGACGGAACATATAAAGATACTGGAACAGACACTAGAACGTATCAGACAGCACGGACTGACGGTAAAGCCTTCAAAGGTGAGCATGGCTTACCAAGAGATATCATTTTTGGGGTACAGAATATCCAATGGCTTTGTCATGACAGACAACAAAATTGTCTCGAAAATTCTAAAACTGTCACTTCCAACAAATAAGAAACAAGTCCGCAGTTTATTGGGACTTATTAATTATTACAGAAACTTTATTCCTGATTTTTCAGAACTGACTGAGGTTTTTTCTAACTTACTAACCAAGAATAAACCCGAAAAAGTTGTAAACGATGAATGCCTACGAAATGCATTTAATAAAGTTTTGGCACATTTTTCTGATAAGAATTCACCCAATCTAATCCTTAAATTGCCCAACATTCGTTTACCTTTCAGATTGAGAACAGATGCTAGCTCCATTGCGATCGGTGCAGTCCTATTGCAGGAATACAACGACATCTTGCATCCCGTTTGTTTTCTATCAAGAAAACTAAAGCCCAGAGAGCGGGCCTGGTCCATTCCGCAATTAGAGGCATTGGCCTTAGTAGAAAGTGTCACAAAGCTGTCCAAATATCTTCTAGGACGTCATTTTATCATCGAAACTGACAACAGTCCATTAAGGTATATCAATTCTGCAGTACCATCAAATAACATGATTGCTCGCTGGTCCTTAAAGCTTCAGAATTTCAGTTTTGAAGTTCGCCATATTCCCGGCAGAATGAATACAATCGCCGACCTTTTGTCCCGTTGTCCGACAGACCCAGAAAGCAATGTCTGAGTGCACTGTGTAATATTACACTCAGCCCAACACAGCCACCAATGTGTGAATTTTTTCATTCACCTACTGTGTAAGGTCTACATGTAAAATTGTGATACGGTTTGCAAACCGACATGTATAATATTCTTATTTTAATCAATTTATGTCTTATGTAATGAGTGTAGTATAATTGTGTAGTGTGTGTTAGAACGAGAACAATATTAATTGTATATAGACACCAACAACAGTGTCACAGACGCTTCTCCACTTACCAGAAGCGAACTTTACCATTGTGACATTTGTGGGTGATTTTTTTTCACCGTGATATTTTAACATGTGCAAATGTGGACTGAACATAGACTCCTACACCACCTCTACAGCAAATTTACTCCAAATTGTTCGAACTTGTGAACACATCGGAAATAAGAACATTCCACCATAATCCGTTGTCATACTACAACACCAAACACCAACTGTGAGAACATTTTACTATTCGTTCCGAAATAAAACCGGATCATTTGTGTTCAGACAATGTAACATCAACCAAAATTTTTGTTCCATTTGTATTTCCAGTATAATTTAAAAAGTATAGCAAAATTAGCAGACTATGTACAAATTTCCAAAAATTTATGACACTTGTAAAATCTTTTTGAATCTATAAAATATAATATACCAATTGGGTACATATTTATTTTGATTAGTGTAATCTTAGAATCATATCTTGATTAACGTATTCATATTACCGACTTTTTCTCGTTGATATGAAGAAACGTCAAGCAATGACGCTAAGAAATTAAATAATTATTGTAATGTATGGAATTTCTTAAATGTCAAAATTACTTCCCTTGCATTTGTGAATTACATCAAGGGCCATAATTTGAAACATATTCATTAATGTATATTGTATAGATAGACATTTTGTTGCTCAAATGATTGGCACAGCAGGTAGGCGTCCACCAAGCATGTCATAGTGCTGCCAACATTGCAAACCAACATAAGAGCTCCTGACCAAATGAGGGCAGAGTTTAAGTGTTTAATACGACTAATACAAAGCCGTATTTCAGTCTGGCCTAGATGGTTGTTGCAAAACAATCATATTATTACGTTTTTTTCAAAATGGCTGCGAGGTAGATGCGTGAAGCTGGAACTACTGATCTGACTGGGTATTATTGCAATGAAGGTAACCAGGCATCAGGGGGATGAAACCTGAATTGTGTTAAAAATTGTACTTCATTTGTCATTTCAATGCAACTTACATTTTTTTTGTATATATTTCTATGCCTTATATGTATTTTCATGCATAACACTGGGAAAAAGTAGTCTCTGACATGAAATTAACACTACCCCAGTATATACATACATCATGAATGAAAGATGGCATCTTTCATTGAAGTACCCGGGGAGAATGTCAGAGCCTAGCAGCGACATCGTTACGGCACCCGGCGGACAAGAGTTGTCGGCTGGCAAGTTTCTTACCTGACACGCGACCAGCGCTGACGACAGACGACGCAAAGCCACGTGACCCCACCTGAGGCAGTGGGCAGTGTGTGTGTTAATCTCAGACCTATCTGGGACTGGACATCTGAACGGACGTGTGTGTCGAGAGCAAGGCGTTGTGTGAATCTCCGTGGTTGTGAGCTGAACGACTGATATTGTGAGCGTCAGACCTATGAGCTGTATTGTGGTAGTGAGTTGTTATATGTTGTACATTGCTGTAACGATTGTTATGTATTTAATGTGGTAATAAATCCATATAACTTGTGTTGCTGTGTCTTATGTCGAATCACGTTGTACTTGTACTGTCTCACATGTGTTAGCCAACGAGCCTAATATAAGATCCTGACACAGACATATATTTGTTTATCTTGTGATGTGTTTTGATACTACTCCAGTTGTCGGTGTATACTTGTCTAATATCATCTGGAAGAGTGTGTAAAGAAACCGCTTCATCCGTGGGTTGTGTGTCACTGACTGGCTGGGAGTTTTCGTCTTGTTTAGTCTTCTTCTCGCTGACTGCCACATCACTATTAGTAGCCACATGTCTCTTACGTAGTGTTGCTGAAGCGGGTGTTGAAGCGTCTGTTGGTATTACACTGGGTGATACTTCTGGTGTAGTGTGTTCCTTTGTAATGTGACGGTGTAGATTGTCTTTTCTGTTAAACTTATGACCACAAGTGTGACACGAATACACTTGCTCCTTGGTACTGTGACTGGTCCGAGTATGGCGAAGCAGACTGCGCCTTTCAGTGAAACCTTTCCCACAAGTTGCACATAAGTGGTTCTCAGATGAATGCCTAGTTGACATCTTTGTATTTTTAGGCATGTTCACTAGCGACTTGATACTGAGACAAGCAACTGTCGACTTGACACACGTTCACAGCGAGCCGATGAATATAGCGTTGAATATATTTAGTTTCTATCTTTCACCAAAGGTCGATAACACGATGTTGGCTAGATAGGTAAGTCAAATACTCAAACAACAAGATGTATTATTCACTAGTCTAGTAAACTGTTTAAATCCCGAACACTTTTTTCCTCGTCTTTGTTTCAAACGCCGATGACTTCTTTGCAGATGACGTTGTAAACTATGGCAGAATAACGAGGTTGCTTACACTTCGGATGCGTCAGGGTAAGAATCTGGCTGATAATTCTTACAAGGCAGTTGTGAATGTCCAAAAATTGGAAGAAAGAGCCGCAAAAGCTGTAGGTCCGTATATGGCTGATAGTCCGTGGATACTGAGACAAAACGGTAAATGGGAAACTTTCTAAACTTGAAGGCAAATAGTCATTGAATAATCACAAAACTGAAGATCCAATCTTTCGTCGTTCTTGTGTACATCACAAAGTGAGTGAGAGGTAGTGAGTTGGATATATATTACATACAGTAAGCCCCGCCCACCTTATAGTTGCCAGCCAATCAATGCTTGTCTAACATAAAATGTGGGTCAATTCTAAGACAATTACCCTGATTGGTTGTAGACCACAAGTGAACAGCCAATCAATGCTTGTCTAACATAAAATGTGGGTCAATTCTAAGACAATTACCCTGATTGGTAGTATACAACAAGTGAACAAAGGAATGTAGTGGTATGCAAACAGGTCAGATACATGATGAAAGACAGACATCGTAGTTATTACCACACACATTTCTGTTGGTTACAGACATAACTTCACACGAGTTAGGTCCCGTAGCGGACTTGCCGGTATGTTGTATGGTTCATTTGTATGTAACTAATACACCAACGTATTTCATACCCTTGTGCTTTGTACTTATTTGCTAATGTAACACGGGTGTGTGATATTTTATACATATCACTGTATTTAATTTACCTTGTAATAATGTACTTGAATTCTTTCAACTACTTCCTATTTAGTACTATATTTATATACTGTGATTATGTGTATTGCTTCTTTTTGTATACATTGTGGTAGTGTATGGCTGTCTTGTGCGCTGTTGGTTTACTTCTAACACACTAATACAGACGATCAGAGACATGAAGCTTGACACGGGAAAAATGTAGCAAATTGACTACAAGAAATAGTTGTCTTTAAGAGGATAGACCAAGCTTCGATATGTTGAAGATAGTCTTTGGTAAGGTGGAAAACATAATGACTAATATAAAGATGTCAATTACAAGGAGAAAAAGAGTGTTCAAGTACTACATAGAACCTATACTATTGTATGAATGTGAAGCGAGGACAATAGGCAGACAAGTTAAAAACCATCTAATGACACTGGGGATGTGGATTCTGAGTGGGGAAAAATTAACTTGACAACCACATG
Organism: Cepaea nemoralis; assembly: GCA_014155875.1. Taxonomy (NCBI): domain Eukaryota; kingdom Metazoa; phylum Mollusca; class Gastropoda; order Stylommatophora; family Helicidae; genus Cepaea; species Cepaea nemoralis. The sequence continues at coordinate 9,466 of JACEFZ010026250.1, forward strand.
AAACTCCCTCCAAATAATACAAGGCAACAGAACAATACATGCAGCATAGCAGACACAAAGACACTACACCAGCCCTGTAAGGCAACATACTCTGATAATGTATACATAACGGCTGCTCTCCAATAATACTACACACATCTATAAGAAGTGGTAAGTTCGCATACACAGATACACGATACTTCCTAAAGTAGACTCTAACCAAGTTCGCAGTGCAGCTATATAGAGGCATGCCTATTGATCTGATATGAAATATGTTTGATTATTTTCACACCCGGATGTAATAGGCAACAATTCACAACACAGCTACGATGCGCTGACAGAGGTGACCTGTATCACATAGTACACCATCCTTTTTCAAACCCCAATCGTTTTCAATGTCACAAGAATAACGAACTACTGATATTTAAGAGCAGAGTGGCATATGCTGATACTGTTTGTGATATCTCCTACTCATACCACCTGTTTTAACTGAATAAGGACACATACACCTAACCCATAACCCCCAACCGCCACATATGAGAAAAATCGATTGAGTAGTGCTTTTGATTTCTGTGGATATTCCGACAATAGGTGTTCCCTGTACAGATGGTATAGTACCTTTATTAATATCGCGAACTATTTGCAGCCATGAAGATATTAGTAATATCAATACCCCATCTTTGTCATTACGACGACGATAAGCCCCTGGATTAGCCGTTATGAAAATGAGTATTGATTTTTGGCAACACCTGTTGAGGTTAAGATTATATCATATTCTGATAGTTATGTTATATTTTGTGACGCATAGGTACAAGGGTGAAATTTGATGCCTGTGTTTTTTCATCAGCGGTGGGACTTGTGGCTGCGGTGACACGGCCGGACAAAGTGGCACTAACCCCTATAATCAACTAGACACCCACCTGTTGATGACTGGCAATTTTACCAACGACAAAGTACCGAGATTCGAACCTGTCACTTCCACATTGTCTGGGGTACCCTTAAACATAGCCGGGTTAATAACACCAGAGCTCTCCATCACAACTAAGTAACAAAAACATAAATATTTCTTCTACCACTAGACCTCCCCACTGGGGTTCGAACCCGATGATAGTGTTCGGAAGCGTTTATATAGTTACCCATCCACTCACCCCACCCCTTAACAACGAATATCACAAAGTCATACCCACTAAATGCAATAATACCGGTCATCTTTACTTTTTTAAGGTTTTCATTTTTAATCTGTATGATGATATTGTTTAAACCACTACGACCCTCTACGGCTCACTAGTAACTGCTACCCACTCCTTAACACCGACTTTCGCTAAGCCATACCCATTAAAATCAATACTACTAGCCATCTTGACCTTTGTAAGGATTTCATTTGAAGCTCTAAAATGATATGATGATAGTGTTTCGATGCAGATATTTAACTACCCGGCCACTCAACCACACCTTAACAACAAATAACACGAAGACCCGCCCACTACAACCTACGATAACAGGAATAATTAAATTTTAATTCTTTAAAAAAAATAAAAGTCTCAAAAAAGGGGAGGTAATATCACAAAAACAGACCATTATTTACTCCTGAGTTATGTCCCGCACCTCCTTCTTTGCGCTTACTAAAAACGACAGCACCTACCGGCACCTCCTTCTTTATTCTTAGTAAAATAGGTGCGCTCCACAATTTCGGGGGGGGGGGGGTGTATGCAACATTATATACTACTCCTGACTTCTTCGGGATTGCAATAAATATAGAATTACATAAGGTATATCTCCAGTATCGTATATTGCGTTCAGCAGTCTCGTGACTTGGTCTGTTCCATATTCTTCTAAGGCATTGATCATTTCTAATGTGATTTTATCTGTACCTGGGGTCTTGCCGGTCTTCATATGGTTAAGAGCATTCTGAACTTCTATCTTCAAAATTGATGGTCCTTTATTATTATTCCTATGATGATATTGTTCTTCTCTTGTATCATTATAAAGGTCTTTCACATAATCTGCCCACGCGTGTAAAATCTGATCTTTTTCTATTATGAATTTGCCATCTTTGGTTTTTAGGCAACCCGTTGATGTGTGTGTTCTTTTGTTAGTGATGTCATTAATTCTTTTGTGCATTAATTTGGTATTCCAGCTGTTGTGTTGGTTTTCAATTTCCTTGCAATTGTCATCAAGCCATGTTTGGTTTTTGTTTTGCCTCCTTACATAGCTTCCTAATTTTCCTGTGAATCTCTTCATATTTTTCCTTGTTATTTTTGTTATTTCTTCTTACTTCCATGAGTTTTAAGATGTCTTCCGTCATCCATTTCTTGCGTCCTATTATCTTTATTTTTGGGATGGTTGTTTCTGCAGCTTGGTTGATTGATTTCTTTAATATTTCCCAATGGTCACTGACGTCTTGAAATAATATTTCCATATCGGACAATGCATCGAATCTGTTCTTTACCTCTACATTGAATTTATCTTTTATTTCCTCACTCTTCAGTGCCTGTAGATCAAATTGTGTGTTTCTTTGTGAATATTTGACTTTCTTTAATATTATATGTAAAATGCTTAAAATTAATCTATGGTCGCTGTAGCAGTCTACGCTTTGTATAGTTTTTGCGACTTTTAATGCATTTCGGAATCTTCTGTTGATAAGAATGTAATCAATCTGATTTCTGATCTTATGATCAGGACTCCTCCATGTCCATAAACTCCTTGGGTGCTGTTGATACCAGGTGTTTCCAATAATCAAATCATGCTCTTTTGCCCACTGTACAAGCCTGCAACCCCTTTCATTCTGTTCCCCTAGTCCATACTTGCCTACTATGCATCTGTCCCGTTGATTTCCAACTTTCGCATTCAAGTCACCCATTATGATATTTACTTCAGAATTCTTGCATTTCTTGAAGGCTTTCTCTAAATCACTATAAAATTCATCAATGCTGTCAAAACTACTGTCTGCTGTTGGTGCATAAACTTGGATGACGTTGACATCAAAAGGTCTTCCACTCAACTTCACAAGTAACACTCTGTCTGATACAGTCCAATATCCTTTGATCGATTTTGCTCTCTGTTTATCCATTATAATTGCTACTCCTCGCTGTTTTTTTTTCTCCACCAGAATAGATTATTCTATATTCCTCAGATGTTATAATACCCATTCCTGTCCATCTGGTCTCACATATACCTAACAGGTTAATATTTAATCTTCTCATTTCATTCTTAATGTTATCAAATTTTCCATCCCCACTCATAGTTCTTACATTCCAAGTTCCTACTTTCAATGTTGATATTCTTTTGCACTCAGTTAATTTTTATGTAGACGTCTAGACTTGTTCTACTATGTGTTATTAAATTTAGCTTCCTCTTGTACATATACTATGTAGAGGCCCTGGTAATTTATAGGGAGGAAATATGAAAGGGGAGAATGACGTTAGTAGTATATTGAGGTTTCCAGACACATATTATGCAACCAGAATCTGGCGGCTGATAGGGTTTATGAAGGAAATATGGGAAAATTGTCGACTCGGTAAAATTTTTGGCGGCGTGTGGGAACGGTTTTTTGACGGGTGATGGCGGGTGTGAAAGTAATTAAGGTAATATTTAGTTGGTTCTGGAAACCGAGGTTGTGAGTATGGATGAGGGAGGGCTGTAAGTTATATATATTTTGGTTACGTATATGAATGTGTTAGTATGCGTGATATAGTGATGTATAAACAAGGGTGTGATGGGTCGTGGTTTCTACTCATGGGTTGTATATATGGTGGTGGCGTAGACATAATGTGTCTGTTCGTGGTGAGTAATGTATAAACTGCCAAGGGTGTGATGGGTCGTGGTTATACTCGACGAAGTAAGAGGTGTAGATGGTTACTATCATCTGAACAGTGTGATAGTAGTGTCTAAGTGAAAGTAAAGGGTGGTATGTAGCTTATTCACTACCATCATTACAAAGGAAATCTTATAAAGTTGTAATGGGTATGGTGGTAAGGTGTATTAGTGGTCAAGTAGGAGTGATATAGGGGTGGTCATAAATGTAATAAGAGGTGTTCGCAGTTACACACTGGTCAACCAGTGGTCAAGCAATGGTCAAGTAAGGGTCAAGTAGTCAAGTAAGGAAATTTTAGGGAAAAGTGATTGTAATGAGATGGTGATGATTAAAGAGTGGTAAATTAGAGGTCAAGCAGTGGTCAAGTAAGGAAAATTTTAGGGAAAATTGGTCGTAGTGACATGGTAATGTTTAAATTAGTGGTAAATTAGTGGTCAAGTAGTGGTCAAGCAGTGGTCAAGCGGTGGTTAAGTGAGGAAAATTTTAGGGAAATTTTAGGGAAAAGTGATTGTAATGAGATGGTGATGATTAAAGAGTGGTAAATTAGTGGTCAAGCAGTGGTCAAGTAAGGAAAATTTTAGGGAAAATTGGTCGTAGTGACATGGTAATGCTTAAATTAGTGGTAAATTAGTGATCAAGTAGTGGTCAAGTAGTGGTCAAGCAGTGGTCAAGCGAGGAAAATTTTAGGGAAATTTTAGGGAAAAGTGATTGTAATGATATGGTGATGCTTAAAGGGTGGTAAATTAGTGGTCAAGCAGTGGTCAAGCAGTGGTCAAGTGAATAAATTTTAGCGGAAAGTAGTTGTAGCGACATGGTGATGCTTAAAGGGTGGTAAATTAGTGGTCAAGTAGTGGTCAAGTAGTGGTCAAGTAGTGGTCAAGTGGTCGAGTGACCACTTAAATTGTAGAGGACGATGTGCCTAAGATTATGGTAGTGATTAAAGTGATCGATGACGTGGTCAAGCAGTGGTCAAGCAGTGGTCAAGTAGTCGAGTGACCACTTAAATTGTAGGGGAAAGTACGTATAGTGCAATGGTGGTGGGTAGAGTGAAGAAGAATCAATAGTAGTGATAATAGTACTACCAATATTATCGATAAGAATATTAGCTGGTGCGTTGTTAGAGATACAAGTATCTTTTTTTTGTCGGGTGTGTAAAAATCATACAAAGAGGGTCATACAACCACAAAGACAACCAAGTACACACGCACACACAACCACAAAGACAGACAAGTACACACATACAGACACAGAAGTACAGACAAACCATTCCATTACTACTGTCATCACAACTATACACAAGTACACACCCATAAACAAATACACAAAGAGGGTCACACAAACACACATACAAATACAAAGACAACCATACACAGACAACCCATACCATTACTACTGTCACATCAACACCTATACACATGTGCAGAGACAGCACAGACACACTCGTACCATTACTATCACCACAACTATACACAAGTACAGACACACAGACATCAACTACACAAATACACACCTACAAACAAAAACACACAAAGACACAGACACACTTGTACATACAGACATTAACACTGACAAGTACCCATACCCATCTCCTACCATTACTATTGTCATCACAACTATACACAACCACGTACAGACACATCTGCACGTACACACAGACATCAACTACTACAAACTCAAAGACACACACCCAAAGACAGACACACATCCATAATCAACCACACACAGACACAAAACACAAGTACAACCAGACATCAACTACACCCATACACACTTGATACACTTATACATACAGACATACACATAAAGACAGACAACCACAAAGACACACCCATACCATTACTACTGTCAACATCAGCTATACACAAGTATAGATACACTCACCCATCGCAAATACACATACCCATAGCCTTTTCCTGGCCCCACAAGAATATTACAAACTACACAAACCACATACCCTTTTTGGTAAAGAACGCGGATGTCCGAGACAGCCCCTACGTCATCAACGCCATATGCAAAAGTCATTAAGCATGAGTCATCAGTTTGTAGGGAAGCAGGCGGGCGTTAGAAAACACTGTCTACAAAATTGCTACGTCAGCTATGTAGGGTCGTGTGCAGAACCAGTGTATAAAATAGACGGCGTCTCTTGTGAGCTCAGTACCAGTTCACGGCTGACTTGGGTATCTACAGAGTTATTTTTGTGAAACCTGCTGTTGTAAGTCGCTTAGTGTAGTAAGCAGATATTATTCACGTACTGACTTGGCTAGCTACAGCAGTGAAACAGGTTGGTGTGAGCCTTATTCGTTTCGTCGGCATCTGATAAAACAGTGAAACATATATTGTATACATCAGAACTTTTTGGTGTTGTAAGAAAGCGAAAGTGTGTCTTATGACCAGTTTATCAATATGGCCACCAGATCTACTTTCACGTGTTCAATGTGCGACAAAGACTTCCGTGATGCGAATAATCTTAATCGTCACATTCGGACCATTCACGGTACGAAATCATACTTATGTCATATCTGTGGACAACTTTTCAACAGAAAAGACAATCTACAAAGACACATGCGAACACACCATCAACCACGTATGAATACATCAGAACCAGAGACGACAGCACCATATGTATATTTACACCATCCTCGTAGTGTAAGTCAAGTACCAGACTACCACCACTGTATCTTCAATGATAACCTTACCCGCTACAATGGGAACATTCACAATGATTATCCCTGTCAGTTACGTAACAATCTATACAATTCGAATCTACAACGGTACTTACATCACCAGATACCACGAGAAAGAACGACACCCTTAGACACCCTGGCAACATGTCCACTCATAGTAGCAGAGGATATCCAACCAAATGATAGAGACAGCTTGCAGCCCTTAAGGCGTACTGCAAGGACCTGTCGATTATGCTACCCAATCAAGTGGTAGTATTAGAAAAAAGTGTCGACCACCGCTACCGGGTGGTTTTGGTATGAAACCTTCATAAAAAAGAAGTATTCAGATATCTCATGTGTGATGACTTCGACAACAACAGTGTTGTGTTACTCAATCAAGCTATATCAGTCAACTGTATACTCAAAAATGAAGAGCACTAATACAGAACTTTTTTGGTTTTTCACTAACTATGTATGTCATTGATTTTTTTCTTATGATATATATCTAAACTGTTTTTCACTAATCGTGTATGTCATTGATTTTTTTTCTTATGATATATATCTAAATTGTTTTTCACTAAGCGTGTATGTCATTGATTTTATCTTATATCACTAAACTGTTTTTCACTAATCATGTATGTCATTGATTTTTTCTTATGATATATCACTAAACTGTTTTGATGAATATGTTGTGAACACACATATTTTGTTGATAAAAATATTGAAATCAAGATTTTTGTTTTGTTGATTTTCTTTAGTGGGTTGTTTTCATGACGTTGTCCTCTTCTTATCGGAGAGGGGATGAACAGAGACACATACAGACATGCACAGAGACATTTTATACAGACATGAACAAAATCGGGGGAAAAGTTATGGCAAATACAGAAATATTTCAGTCAAATGTATGAAAAGTAGGAAACTTTGCTAACCAAATACGGGAAGATACTGACCAAAATATGAAATGTCTAGGCCAAATTTATGAAAACTATGACAATATGATTACCAAATGGGAAGAGACTTTCAATCAAATTTATAAATATTTCAACTAAACTTATAAAAAACTAGGAAAATTTGTCAACCAAAAGGGAAAAGGTCAACCAAATACTGAAATATCTCAACCAAAACTTATAAAAATATCATCAATTCTTATAAAAAATAGAAAAATGCGTCAGACAAATCGAAAAATGTTGGCCAAATTCAGATATAACTCGAACAAACTTATAAAAAGATAGGAAAAAATATTACCCAACACAACTAAAATGTTGACCAAAGTTATAAATACCACATCCAAACTTATGAACAGTAGGAAACTTTGTTAACCTTATAAAAAGTAGGAATATTTGTCAAACAAAGCGAAGCAAGTAAAGACATATTTCAATCAAACTTATAAACGTGTCATCCAAAATGATAAAAACTAGGAAAATCTGTCAGTCAGTCTAAGAAATAGCTATGGAAAAGTAAGAACTATGTCGACCAAACTAAGGCAAAGGTGTTACCAAAATTATGAAAAATGTAACTTCTGTAGTTATCTCATACGTGTCTTGAAGTTTTATCTGAAAACCCGTTATCAATGTCACCACTTTCTCGATTTTACATTACCGAAACCTCCAACTTCACCGTATCTGCTACAGAAACCCTTATACAGACTAAGCACTCATCTCTCCACACTCTTGGTTTCTTTCTAACACAAACTGGTCACATCAACAAGAACTTCAAACCTCCATTGTACACGTGGTCCATTGAAACAGACATAACAACATTTATGGTAAGGTCGTCTATGGTTCCAACTAGTATAGTTTCTGTATCAGCTAGGTATTCATCATCACGGAACCATTTCCCATGGCTGCCAGCTTCAACTTTCCATACCACAATGTCTGCTACACTATCCTTTCATTGTTCCAGCTTTCAACAACACAACGGTTTTTTTTCTCGAAGTCTGCCTAAAATACCATTTCTTAGGGTGTCCACTCCTAGCGCACTTTACCATTTCACATCTGCAATAACGACAAGTCTGCAAGCAACCACCACTGTCTGTTATAAACTCGGCCTTTCTTAAAAACACGCCTACCTTAGTGAACTCATGAATACCAGCTACCACATCTTCTAACCGACTTTCAGTGTTTCATAACAAATAACACTAACATTCGTTTTGATTACAGAACAATATAATTTCTGGTGACTAGGCAGATTTTCCAACCTAATGGAGGTAAAGCATCTGTCCCCCTAACCTACTAAGCGCTATTCTAGACAACGAATACGGTCATCGATCAGCACCCCTAAGAAGAACTTGAAAAAACAACAGAGATTGGGTTCCTGAGACGAATTATCTGAATTCGTTGGACTACCACAGTAATTAATGATGAACGCCTAAGGAAAATAGAGCATTATATACACCAAACACAACAAACTCTTTCTTACTAACCCTAACCCTAATTATACATCATTTAACCCTAACCTAACCCCTAACCCTAACTATTCACCAAACACAACAAACTCTTTCTGTAAGAGACATAGACACAAACCACTGTTAGAAACCGAAAAAGTTAAATTTTAATTAACACTTAAAAATATTAAATCGTAATTTTATTGCGCCAAATGTAAGCTCGATATAGTCCTATACATAACCTATACCTATACCTATACTTAGTCTATATCTGTATATTAAGTGAAGCGAAATAAAATTACGATTTAATATTTTTAAGTGTTAATTAAAATTTAACTTTTTCGGTTTCTAACAGTGGTTTGTGTCTATGTCTCTTACAGAAAGAGTTTGTTGTGTTTAGTGAATAGTTAGGGTTAGGGGTTAGGTTAGGGTTAAATGATGTATAATTAGGGTTAGGGTTAGTAAGAAAGAGTTTGTTGTGTTTGGTGTATATAATGCTCTATTTTCCTTAGGCGTTCATCATTAATTACTGTGGTAGTCCAACGAATTCAGATAATTCGTCTCAGGAACCCAATCTCTGTTGTTTTTTCAAGTTCTTCTTAGGGGTGCTGATCGATGACCGTATTCGTTGTCTAGAATAGCGCTTAGTAGGTTAGGGGGACAGATGCTTTACCTCCATTAGGTTGGAAAATCTGCCTAGTCACCAGAAATTATATTGTTCTGTAATCAAAACGAATGTTAGTGTTATTTGTTATGAAACACTGAAAGTCGGTTAGAAGATGTGGTAGCTGGTATTCATGAGTTCACTAAGGTAGGCGTGTTTTTAAGAAAGGCCGAGTTTATAACAGACAGTGGTGGTTGCTTGCAGACTTGTCGTTATTGCAGATGTGAAATGGTAAAGTGCGCTAGGAGTGGACACCCTAAGAAATGGTATTTTACGCAGACTTCGAGAAAAAAACCGTTGTGTTGTTGAAAGCTGGAACAATGAAAGGATAGTGTAGCAGACATTGTGGTATGGAAAGTTGAAGCTGGCAGCCATGGGAAATGGTTCCGTGATGATGAATACCTAGCTGATACAGAAACTATACTAGTTGGAACCATAGACGACCTTACCATAAATGTTGTTATGTCTGTTTCAATGGACCACGTGTACAATGGAGGTTTGAAGTTCTTGTTGATGTGACCAGTTTGTGTTAGAAAGAAACCAAGAGTGTGGAGAGATGAGTGCTTAGTCTGTATAAGGGTTTCTGTAGCAGATACGGTGAAGTTGGAGGTTTCGGTAATGTAAAATCGAGAAAGTGGTGACATTGATAACGGGTTTTCAGATAAAACTTCAAGACACGTATGAGATAACTACAGAAGTTACATTTTTCATAATTTTGGTAACACCTTTGCCTTAGTTTGGTCGACATAGTTCTTACTTTTCCATAGCTATTTCTTAGACTGACTGACAGATTTTCCTAGTTTTTATCATTTGGATGACACGTTTATAAGTTTGATTGAAATATGTCTTTACTTGCTTCGCTTTGTTTGACAAATATTCCTACTTTTTATAAGGTTAACAAAGTTTCCTACTGTTCATAAGTTTGGATGTGGTATTTATAACTTTGGTCAACATTTTAGTTGTGTTGGGTAATATTTTTTCCTATCTTTTTATAAGTTTGTTCGAGTTATATCTGAATTTGGCCAACATTTTTCGATTTGTCTGACGCATTTTTCTATTTTTTATAAGAATTGATGATATTTTTATAAGGTTTGGTTGAGATATTTCAGTATTTGGTTGACCTTTTCCCTTTTGGTTGACAAATTTTCCTAGTTTTTTTTTATAAGTTTAGTTGAAATATTTATAAATTTGATTGAAAGTCTCTTCCCATTTGGTAATCATATTGTCATAGTTTTCATAAATTTGGCCTAGACATTTCATATTTTGGTCAGTATCTTCCCGTATTTGGTTAGCAAAGTTTCCTACTTTTCATACATTTGACTGAAATATTTCTGTATTTGCCATAACTTTTCCCCCGATTTTGTTCATGTCTGTATAAAATGTCTCTGTGCATGTCTGTATGTGTCTCTGTTCATCCCCTCTCCGATAAGAAGAGGACAACGTCATGAAAACAAACCCACTAAAGAAAATCAACAAAACAAAAATCTTGATTTCAATATTTTTATCAACAAAATATGTATGTTCACAACATATTCATCAAAACAGTTTAGTGATATATCATAAGAAAAAATCAATGACATACATGATTAGTGAAAAACAGTTTAGATATATATCATAAGAAAAAAATCAATGACATACACGATTAGTGAAAAACAGTTTAGATATATAAGAAAAAAATCAATGACATACATAGTTAGTGAAAAACCAAAAAGTTCTGGATTAGTGCTCTTCATTTTTGAGTATACAGTTGACTGATATAGCTTGATTGAGTAACACAACACTGTTGTTGTCGAAGTCATCACACATGAGATATCTGAATACTTCTTTTTTATGAAGGTCTCATACCAAAACCACCCGGTAGCGGTGGTCGACACTTTTTTCTAATACTACCACTTGATTGGGTAGCATAATCGACAGGTCCTTGCAGTACGCCTTAAGGGCTGCCAAGCTGTCTCTATCATTTGGTTGGATATCCTCTGCTACTATGAGTGGACATGTTGCCAGGGTGTCTAAGGGTGTCGTTCTTTCTCGTGGTATCTGGTGATGTAAGTACCGTTGTAGATTCGAATTGTATAGATTGTTACGTAACTGACAGGGATAATCATTGTGAATGTTCCCATTGTAGCGGGTAAGGTTATCATTGAAGATACAGTGGTGGTAGTCTGGTACTTGACTTACACTACGAGGATGGTGTAAATATACATATGGTGCTGTCGTCTCTGGTTCTGATGTATTCATACGTGGTTGATGGTGTGTTCGCATGTGTCTTTGTAGATTGTCTTTTCTGTTGAAAAGTTGTCCACAGATATGACATAAGTATGATTTCGTACCGTGAATGGTCCGAATGTGACGATTAAGATTATTCGCATCACGGAAGTCTTTGTCGCACATTGAACACGTGAAAGTAGATCTGGTGGCCATATTGATAAACTGGTCATAAGACACACTTTCGCTTTCTTACAACACCAAAAAGTTCTGATGTATACAATATATGTTTCACTGTTTTATCAGATGCCGACGAAACGAATAAGGCTCACACCAACCTGTTTCACTGCTGTAGCTAGCCAAGTCAGTACGTGAATAATATCTGCTTACTACACTAAGCGACTTACAACAGCAGGTTTCACAAAAATAACTCTGTAGATACCCAAGTCAGCCGTGAACTGGTACTGAGCTCACAAGAGACGCCGTCTATTTTATACACTGGTTCTGCACACGACCCTACATAGCTGACGTAGCAATTTTGTAGACAGTGTTTTCTAACGCCCGCCTGCTTCCCTACAAACTGATGACTCATGCTTAATGACTTTTGCATATGGCGTTGATGACGTAGGGGCTGTCTCGGACATCCGCGTTCTTTACCAAAAAGGGTATGTGGTTTGTGTAGTTTGTAATATTCTTGTGGGGCCAGGAAAAGGCTATGGGTGTGTGTATTTGCGATGGGTGAGTGTATCTATACTTGTGTATAGCTGATGTTGACAGTAGTAATGGTATGGGTGTGTCTTTGTGGTTGTCTGTCTTTATGTGTATGTCTGTATGTATAAGTGTATCAAGTGTGTATGGGTGTAGTTGATGTCTGGTTGTACTTGTGTTTTGTGTCTGTGTGTGGTTGATTATGGATGTGTGTCTGTCTTTGGGTGTGTGTCTTTGAGTTTGTAGTAGTTGATGTCTGTGTGTACGTGCAGATGTGTCTGTACGTGGTTGTGTATAGTTGTGATGACAATAGTAATGGTAGGAGATGGGTATGGGTACTTGTCAGTGTTAATGTCTGTATGTACAAGTGTGTCTGTGTCTTTGTGTGTTTTTGTTTGTAGGTGTGTATTTGTGTAGTTGATGTCTGTGTGTCTGTACTTGTGTATAGTTGTGGTGATAGTAATGGTACGAGTGTGTCTGTGCTGTCTCTGCACATGTGTATAGGTGTTGATGTGACAGTAGTAATGGTATGGGTTGTCTGTGCATGGTTGTCTTTGTGTTTGTATGTGTGTTTGTGTGACCCTCTTTGTGTATTTGTTTATGGGTGTGTACTTGTGTATAGTTGTGATGACAGTAGTAATGGAATGGTTTGTCTGTACTTCTGTGTCTGTATGTGTGTACTTGTCTGTCTTTGTGGTTGTGTGTGCGTGTGTACTTGGTTGTCTTTGTGGTTGTATGACCCTCTTTGTATGATTTTTACACACCCGACAAAAAAAAGATACTTGTATCTCTAACAACGCACCAGCTAATATTCTTGTCGATAATATTGGTAGTACTATTATCACTACTATTGATTCTTCTTCACTCTACCCACCACCATTGCACTATACGTACTTTCCCCTACAATTTAAGTGGTCACTCGACTACTTGACCACTGCTTGACCACTGCTTGACCACGTCATCGATCACTTTAATCACTACCATAATCTTAGGCACATCGTCCTCTACAATTTAAGTGGTCACTCGACCACTTGACCACTACTTGACCACTACTTGACCACTAATTTACCACCCTTTAAGCATCACCATGTCGCTACAACTACTTTCCGCTAAAATTTATTCACTTGACCACTTGACCACTGCTTGACCACTAATTTACCACCCTTTAAGCATCACCATATCATTACAATCACTTTTCCCTAAAATTTCCCTAAAATTTTCCTCACTTAACCACCGCTTGACCACTGCTTGACCACTACTTGACCACTACTTGATCACTAATTTACCACTAATTTAAGCATTACCATGTCACTACGACCAATTTTCCCTAAAATTTTCCTTACTTGACCACTGCTTGACCACTGCTTGACCACTAATTTACCACTCTTTAATCATCACCATCTCATTACAATCACTTTTCCCTAAAATTTCCCTAAAATTTTCCTCACTTAACCACCGCTTGACCACTGCTTGACCACTACTTGACCACTACTTGACCACTAATTTACCACTAATTTAAACATTACCATGTCACTACGACCAATTTTCCCTAAAATTTTCCTTGCTTGACCACTGCTTGACCTCTAATTTACCACTCTTTAATCATCACCATCTCATTACAATCACTTTTCCCTAAAATTTCCTTACTTGACTACTTGACCCTTACTTGACCATTGCTTGACCACTGGTTGACCAGTGTGTAACTGCGAACACCTCTTATTACATTTATGACCACCCCTATATCACTCCTACTTGATCACTAATACACCTTACCACCAATGACCCATTATAACTTTATAAGATTTCCTTTGTAATGATGGTAGTGAATAAGCTACATACCACCCTTTACTTTCACTTAGACACTACTATCACACTGTTCAGATGATAGTAACCATCTACACCTCTTACTTCGTCGAGTATAACCACGACCCATCACACCCTTGGCAGTTTATACATTACTCACCACGAACAGACACATTATGTCTACGCCACCACCATATATACAACCCATGAGTAGAAACCACGACCCATCACACCCTTGTTTATACATCACTACACCACGCATACTAACACATTCATATACGTAACCAAAATATATATAACTTACAGCCCTCCCTCATCCATACTCACAACCTCGGTTTCCAGAACCAACTAAATATTACCTTAATTACTTTCACACCCGCCATCACCCGTCAAAAAACCGTTCCCACACGCCGCCAAAAATTTTACCGAGTCGACAATTTTCCCATATTTCCTTCATAAACCCTATCAGCCGCCAGATTCTGGTTGCATAATATGTGTCTGGAAACCTCAATATACTACTGACGTTCTGATCATATGGTGAAGGTGTGCATGGGCCTAAAAGGTTGAGAACCACTGTGCTACATGTTGGTTGTTGGTTAGTTGGTTGGTTGTGAATCTTCTCTGGGAGACAGAGCTTTAACATCAATTCCGATTTGTTGACATTGACATTCAGGATGTCTAGACCTTGAAATGGACTTGCGTCTATTGTTACAATGTAGAGACTTTCATCCTGACCCGGTATCAGAGCAACTCTATATGGGTCTGTACTGCAGAACTCTCCTTCCCCTCTCCAAGCTCTGAATCCCAGGGTGCGCAAGACCAACACTGGAACTTCACTTCTGTGGAGAGGAACATTAGGATGTAACCAGATAGTGATTCAGCATCGCATACACCAACAGACTCGGAATAGGCCCGTGCTGGTGTCTCTCGCGAGTTGTAGGTATTTCAGTGTCAACAGTCTCCAAGCGAATGCACAGATAAAAATGTTCAGATAAAATATATATGCAGTTCTGGGCCACTCCGACCACCTGATATCTGTAGGAAAAATAAGCGGGGAGGGGCTGTAAACAGGCGATGCTACTGTTTAGCTTACATGGTGTAAAGCAACTAGTATACATTGATATGACACGACCCGTGGTATTTCTTTGTGTGGCTAGTGAGAGAAAGGTCTGTCTGTCTGCCACGGTGAAAACAACCGGCTTGTTCTTAGCCCGGCCATCCACGTCATCGGTGGCGTGAGAATCGGGAGCGGTCGGGTAACATGTTCATCAGATGCACGTTTCAACAGCGATGCTGGTGAACTCTGGTGCATTAACTCCTTCCTCTTCTTCATCTTCGTCCTGAACGTTTTGCTTCGGATGTAATTGCGCGGTGCCTATTTACAACAAAGCTAAGATTTTTGCGTCTTTCGGCCGACGGATCCGAGTTCTACTTGTCATTTGTTTAGCGGGTTAGCTTTCCAGGATAGCAGTGTAAGGTATTTCACGGCCTTGGGGATGTTGCATCATCTCCACTCTTCTATCAACAGGTGGTGCTCCCAACAGCCGGGTTCAGTGCAGCCGCATGCATGTCGGCCGACTCTCGAAGGAAGACACGGACAGAACATGGACATTGCAATTATCCAAGGAGGCTTCTACATATGCAGAGCCCACACATGGTGCTCTGGTACTGGGATCACCCAAGAAATCTGTGAAACCGCGTCTGTTAACACCCCCACCCCACCCCCCAAATATCTGGCATCTAATCAAATGTCTTTATCTTCTTTTATTATTTAAGTCCTGATCATGTTCGTGTAATACTGGGACCTGAGTTCAATGGTTTAACGTGCCTAGGTCAGTGTGCCCCATAGTTCCCCTCAAACTCAGTGCTTTCGGGTTAGGTCGAAGCACTAGAAACAAACGCGCAGTTGAGTAGAAGGGTACAAGCAGTCAAATAAGCTTATTACGTTTGGTCGGTAGAAATAAATAAATTAGTACGTGGAAAATACAGCGGAACATTCTCTTGTCTATCTTATCACAAAAATGATAGGTTCCAGAAGCGCATTTTGAAAGCTGGAATATTCTACAAGAAGCGAGTTGCATACGCCACATTCTACCGTATGGGTATTTAAGTCACGAAGGGTTGTTCTGGAGTGGTTATTGAGCCGAGTTGTTGTTGCTGACCAGAGAAGACTACATTATCTGGGTAACAGTAAGCAGTTTGTCTGGAACTCTAACGACAAGGCACAAGGATAGGCGCCAAAACCAGCTATAGAACGCACCCAATTATTAGTTGCTAAAAGATCACGGAACTGACGAACATACTTCAATATGTCACAGATGTCATGATAATGGCAGTTGTTGTGTTGGACCAACAGAATACTACCAAATTCACATAAATAAAGATTAAAATAACAGAACTTGTGACTTCTGCATTTGTGGTTAACTGTGGCCAACCACGGGATCATTCTTAGAAGTTGGTATTGCTAGCATTCTCACATTGTGGTTGTTCCACGTACATGAACATTATTATCACGTAAACTGTGTCAGCATTTGCATTCCAAGCAACGCCGTGAAGAAAGAAATATACGATAGTCAGTAGGGAAGCAAAGCATATAAAACGGAGAAAGCAAGACAGTGAGATAATGATTTGTTTCCTCGTGCAATAGGTGATCATTTATGGACAGTATTGTGTCTTCCTTAATGAACTTTAATGTTGCCCCTGGATATAACCTGGAGGCCAGACAAACAGCTTTATCATTACCATTTACACAGCTATGTCCTGGAGGCCAGACAAACAGCTTTATCATTACTATTCACACAGATATGGCCTGGACAGTAGAGCCATTTCAGATCTTGAATTGTGGTGACACCGTGACTGCCAACCACTCACGCCAGGAATATACTAACTAAACCTTCTGGAGCACTGACTGAGGAACAGTCCCAGTGACTGCCCTATTGAACGTAATCCCATAAAACCATCCTAGATCAACAACGAGTATACCAAACAGGCCACCGCACAATCAACAGTCCCTCCCCACATGATCACAACCTGTTCAGTTTGCTTCAGAAAACGCATGTGATGTAATGAGCGATAAATGAATGTTTAATGGCACGCGCAGTTAGAATGATTATTTTTCGTGCCCACGCCGAGCCGGACAGGTGATTATATTTCACCACAAACATGTGTCTTGTGTTCATGATGAGTTCTACCCCTGTTTTTCTTCCATGCCGCCGTGCCAGCCCTTCCAGCATTTTCTCCCTCATTCGACCTCTGTGTCTATCACCCTCAATCTTTCCGGTCGTCACACTTTTCTCTAGACACTATCTATTATTTTCAGATTCTCCTCCTTATCTCCAAAACCCCTCCTTTAAATCCAGACCCTCTCTTTTATCTCCAGACCCTCTCTCTTATCTCCAGACTTTCTCTCTCTCTCTCTCTCTCCCTCCCTCCCTCTCTCTCTCTCTCTTTCTCTCTCTCTCTCTCTCTTATCTTCAGTCTCTCTCTTTTATCTCTAGAGCCTCTATCACTCTTATTTTAGGCAATATCTCTTATCTTTACTACCTCTCTCTTATCTTCATATCCTCTCTCTTATCTCAAGACCCTCTCTCATTTGTCTAGACACTCTGTGTTATCGTCAGATGCTCTCTCTTATCTCTAGGATCTCTCTAAATCTTTCTTATCTCCATACCCTCTCTTTTTTCCAGACCGTCTCGCTTATCGCCAGACCCTCACACTTATCTTCTGACCCTCTCTCTTATCTCCAAACCCTCTTTCTTATCCGTAGACCATCTCTGATATCTCCAGGCCCACTCTTTTATCTCCAGACCCTGTCTATTATTTCCAGACCCACTTTCTTATCTCCAGACCCGCTCTCTTATCTCCAGATTCCCTATCACTCTTATCTTCAGACCCTCTCTGTTATCTATAGACCCTCTCTCTTATCTCCTGATCCACTCTCTTATCTTCAGACCCGCTCTCTTATCTCCAGATTGTCTATCACTCTAGATTTTGAAACCTGTGTGTATGGCTTGAGGTTAAACTTTAAAATCGTATACACCTAGTAGTTGGCTATCTTTATCGAAACCCCAGTGCAGGAAATATCTGGTATGAAAAATTCACCACTATGATGGATATAGCCTTTAGTAATGCGAGAGAAATAATACTGCTAGATGACTTCAACATAGACACTAACAAATCAAACAAAACATAGGAAAACATAATAGAGTCATATAACTTCCAACAGTTAGTCAAACAAGCCACTAGAATAACAAAATCATCTGCAACATTTATAGATCATATTTATACTACGTGTGCTGACGACATCACAGAATGTACTGTACCTATTAATGCAATGAGCGATCACTACCCAGTATGTTGCACGTGGTCGAAAAGAGGTACCAAAACTCCAAAACATAAACATATAAGTATAAAATATAGAAATTATAAAAAATTTCAATCAAGATGTCTTTTTACAAGACTTGCTCAACTCATCACTGGACTATGTTTACCAACTTCCTGACCCAGACGATGCTGTGGACCACTGGCTGAAGACCTTTCTAAGCGTATTTGATAAGCATGTTCCATTTAGGGTAGTTCGTGTTAAACATCACACCAAGCCCCCGTGGATCACACAGGAGGTAGTTGAACTTATGAGAGACCGGGACAGGGTACATACAATAGAGATATAACTATGTACCGTAAACTGAGAAACAAAGTTCAATATGTTATTCGAAAGGAAGAAAAAACTATTTTAAGAACTTAATAATAGATAAAACCAATACTAAAGATGTATGAAAAGCAATTAATAACTTGACAAACAAACACAAATCATCACAATATTACCATCAAATCAAGTTACATGTGATCAATTCAGTAGATTCTTTCAGTCCGACATAAATCAACTGAAGACTGCAATACCAGATGCGCCTCATGGCATATCTTTATTATCATCATTATGTGAGAACAAATGCTATGGAGACATTCCCTCCAACATAAAGCTAATGACGACCACTGAAGTATTTACTCATCTCAGTAACCTAAAAAACAATAACTCATCAGGCCTAGATGGAATCAGTAATCGGATCCTTCGCCATGCTGCACCGGCGATCTGCGAGTCACTAACTTTTACATATTATCAATGTCTCACCAAAGTTCACTTCCCATCAGCCTTTAAAATCGCTAACGTGTATCCTCATTTAAGACCTGGTTCTCTAGACGATCGTCTCATGAGTAATTATAGGCCAATTTCCATATTATCCTCACTATCCAAACCGTTAGAGAAGCACATCCACAAAACATCACTATAGAACTTAGTTTGCCACAAACTAATAGTTGACAGTCAGGATTTCGGCCAAAATACTCTTGTTATACGGCCCTAACAAATATGACAGAAAACTGACTTCAAAATATTAATAACAATACTGTATGTGGAGCTGTGTTTATAGACTTTAGAAAAGCAATCGATATGATAGATCATACTATTCTAATTAAAAAACTAGAAACAATGAAAGTAAGCTGTAATATAGTGACATTAATAAAATCATTTTTATTAGATAGAAAACAAGTAATATCACACAATAAATCTTTATCTCAAGCCATTACTATTAATATTGGAGTACCTAAGGGGTCATTTCTTGGCCCTCTGTTATTTGCCATTTATATGAATGAACTTCCCTTATATCTGTCGTCGTCCTGCGATCTATTTGCAGACTGCTGCACAATATATGCAAACGCTGTTGATCGTAATGTGCTAGAATTATCCTTACAACAGGAAATAAATAGTGTAGTTAACTGGAGTCATGCAAACCGCATGCAAATTAACATTTCTAAAACAAAATCTATGTTAATAGGAACCAAGCAAAGACTTCACACGCTAAACTCGCAGAGAACTCTACAGCTGCACATTAGTAGCATGCCTAAAGAAAGTGTAACCGAGCACAAGGCACTGGGTCTTATCATAGATCAAAATCTAACCTTTAACTCCCATGTTCATGCTCTCGTTAAACAAAAAGCCAAAAAAGTATACCAACTTGCAAAAATTAAAAATGTCCTTGACGAAAACACAAGAAAGATATTCTATACTTCCCATATACAAACACATATTGATTATTGCTTCATAATATGGTATGGATGCTCCAAATCAATAACAAAACACCTTTATTTACTCCAGAAAAGGGCAGTACGTTTAATTAATGGTGAAAAGTTTACCGATAATTCTAACCTACATAAACGTCTTCGGTTACTGCCACTCCACAAACGCCTACTTTTTAATAAGGCTAAACTAATTCACAAAATCCTATTTCAAAATGCTCCAAGCTACCTTTGGCCATTGTTTAAATATAATGCAAAACATAGCGAAGGACTAAATATACTTCATGTCCCTAAACCTAGGATAGACTTATATAAAACAAGCTTAGCATACTGTCAAAGACTCAGGGAAGACGACCCTGAATGAGTGGTCTACCTCAAGTAGATTAGAGGTAACCCAGTGCCCCTACATGAGGGCAGGGTAGGTGTAGGGAGTAGATAGGAAGGGGAACTTTCAAATAGTTCTCTCATGAGACACGGAGGTGTCAACCAGAGAGTAAGCACTCTGGTCACGGCATAATCACGCCAACGTGATAGACACGGAGAACTAGAATGAAACTCAAGAGAGGCCACTACTCTAAGCGTGCTGAATGATGCAGCACGCAAAAGCCGAAGTACGCACAAGGTCCCTCCGCGTACTGTGTAATCAGCAAGCGGAGAATTAGTCAGACAGGGGACAGACTTCGTAGGAAACACATCGCTTAGCGTCGATGCGTATTCTTTAGCCGAGTAGATAGAATTAGCAGTAGGGTTAGGAACGACTAGTGATAGGCAATTCTGTGTATTCATGTGTGATTCATTAGCGACCGTTTTGTGCATTTATGTAATGTAAAGAGCCAGTGGCAATAAAATGTGTAATCAATTCCTCTCGTACGACTGACAAATCTTTTTGTGTGGTGCGAGAGAAGTTTATCCCATAATGCCTGTAGCATCGCTTGATGACAGGCTAGGACAAAAGTGGTGTCAGAAGTGTAGCTTGGACAATTGGTCAAGTTAAAACACTCACCCACGGCTCTAAAAGAGTATTACTGTCAGTTAATCACAGGGTTTAATTTATGTTAGTGAACAATGGCGTGTGCAGACTAGAACAAAGTGCGAGCTGTGCCCATCGTGACCGATTAACGTGTATTTATGCTTATTGAAATGTTTTGTGCTTATGAACATGTTTTCTTCTGATTTGTAAGTATTATTATTATAGTGTTGTATCATTTATTTCTACAATTACTGATTTATTTATGAGTATTTGTCAAAAATGATTTATGGCGGAGCAATACACAAGAAATGAGCCGGCGACAATATCGATTTTTCCAATCTAAAAATAGCGCTGCGCCTATGACGTATCGCGACTGACAAACAGCTGCCCTACGCCATTTGCAATCAGCGACGGATTGTTTACAAATCGCCAAGCGGCTGCTCGCCTAAATCTTTGGCTTATATTAAATATTATTTGTTTATACAAGCTATTTATTGAATATATTTATTTATTTGAACATTATTATTACCTTTATATTTATTTCAAAGCATTTATGTAATTATTTGTATACCTATTCTA